>APFE030108987.1:63120-92558 GCA_000404065.3 Pinus taeda | reverse complement strand
ATCTAGCGATCATCTTCACTTCCATGGAAATCAGGAACATTACCACCCTCGACCACCCAAGCTGGACATGTATAAATTTGATGGCTCTAATCTGGCATTATGGGTAGCACAAAGGGAACAATATTTCATTTTGAATGATATCCACGATGATCCAACTAAACTACGTGTGGGAGCCCTTTACTTGGACCAAGAGAGATGGCAATGCTGGTAGTGGCATGTGAAATGTTATCCCCTGAACATAACTTGGCATGTGTTATCAAAATCCCTTTGTTATTACTTTGATAAAGAATCTAAGTTTTTGGGTTGTCTTACTAAGCTCCAATAGACAGGCATAGTAAAAGACTACATTGCAACCTTTGAGACATTGGTCATTCGAACAAAAGGTCTAGGAGATGAATTCTACTTGGAGTGTTTCATCAACGGTCTCGAAGAAGCCATCCAAGCACATGTCCAGATGCACCAACCACCTACAGATAGACGCTTGCACAAAGGTTGTCGAAGTGGAACTTGCTTTAGCTACCCAATCTACTCATCCAAATTTCATAGCCAAGGAGCATTCCACCCAGGCTCATGGCCCTACCCAAACACTTAAGGTTCAAAAGGTGTCTCCAGCAAAAATGGATAAAGGAAGAAAACAAGGATTGTGCTACTACTATGATAACAAATAATTCCTAGGGCATAAATGTAAGGAACCAAAATTCTTTCAAATTGATGTTACTGATCACAGCTCATCTGAGGAAGCCCCAGCCCATGGGGGGCTAGAGGATGAAGTTGAGGAAACCCAGTAGGACAATGATCCCATAGCTATGCCAGATGAACTAGTTATCTCACTACATGCTTTGGCATGAATTCTATGCCCCAAAGTCTCAAAATTGGGGGCTTTCTTAAACATCGCCTTGTTGTAGTATTGATTGATAGTGGCAGTGCTCATAACTTTATCCATAAGTGAGTCACTAAAGTTGTTCATTATTTTCTAAGGGAAGTCTCTAATTTCCAGGTCGTTATTGTTAACGGGGGATAATGAAATGTGAAGGAGGCTGCAAAAATATTAAACTTCAGATGGGAGACTACCACCTAAAGACCCACATGTTTGCGCTTAACATGGGTGGTTGTGACATTGTCTTGGGTGTTGAATGGCTTGGCATGCTAGGCCCGATCACAATGGACTTCCAAGAGTTATATATGAGCTTTAAGTATAATGACCATTCATACACTCCGTGGACTCTAGGCACATGCTCCTTCTATCATTAGCTCGCATGGAATAGAAAAGTTGTTGAAAAGGGTCCATCATGGAGTCATCGCCCAGTTTAATGCCATCCAGACCATAGAATCCACTACCCTTCATATTCATACTGAGATGAAACATGTCTTAAACTACCACTAGTAGGTATTTGACAAACCTAAAGAACTTCCACCCTCTAGAGGGAAACATGATCATAGCATCACTTTGGTCTCTGGCGCCCAACCGTTGAATGTGTGCCCATATTAATATCCTTTCACCCAAAAGAACGAAATTGAAAAATTCATCAAGAAACTCCTTGAAGCAGGTGTTATTCGTCCTAGCATTAGTGCTTTTTCATCACCAATGGTCATGCTACTAAATAAATATGGGGAATGGCACATGTGTCCAGAATTTCGGGCCCTCAACAAGCTTACTATCAAAGACAAATTCCCTATTCCTGTTGTTGATGATCTTCTTGATGAACTACATGGTGCTCAATTCTTTACCAAGATAGATCTTCACTCTGGCTATCACCAAATACGCATGAAAGAAGTCGACATTCCCAAGACTGCTTTCCAAACTCATGAAGTCCATTATGAATTCTTGGCCATGCCATTAGGTCTTTGTAATGCTCCATCTACTTTTCAAAGCCTCATGAATCACTTGTTGAAACCATATCTCTGAAAATTTGTCCTCGTTTTCTTTTATGACATTCTCATGTATAGCCTAACCTGGGAAAAACATCTTCATCATGTAGACCTGATCTTGGAACTGCTCCAGAATCACAAATTATTTGTCAAATTTTCCATGTGCTCTTTTGACATGGAAGAAGTCGAGTATTTGGGACACATTGTGGGTCGTGAAGGTGTCAGGGTTGATCCCAAAAAGATACAGGAAATGCAATATTAACCGCAACCAAAAACCTTGAAGAGTTTGAGGGAATTTTTGGGTCTCACCAGCTACTATCAGAAATTTGTCCGCAATTATGGTCGCATTTCTAGATCCCTCACTAACCTTCTCAAGAAAAATTCATTCCTATGGACTGATGAAGCACAACAGGCATTTGCGGCTCTCAAATAGGCCATTTGTTCCACTCTATTATTGGCACTACATAACTTCACCAAATCTTTTATGATTGAATGTTATGCTTGAGGTACTGGTATTGATGTTGTCTTAATGTAGGAAGGTCGACCCTTGGCTTTCACCAGTCAACAGCTAAGTGGGAGACGTCTGGAATAATCTACCTATGAGAAAGAGATAATGGCCATCTTACATGCAATAGATACCTAGTGACCATACTTATTGCGGCGGCATTTCCAAATCCACACAGACCATCAAAGCCTCAAATATTGTTTGGAGCAAAGTCTATCCTCTCCACAACAAAATAAATGGTTGGAAAAAATGTTCGGATATGGTTATGAGATAATTTACAATAAAGGAAATGACAATGTAATAGCGTATGCCTTATCACACCAATTTGAGGATGAAAGCACCCTCCTATCAATCTATCTTCCCATACTAGATTGGATTAAAGAAGCCTACAAGGAATGGTTTTTGCACCCATCTCTCTCCGAACTCATTAGTAACTTGAGAGTAGACCCTAATTCCTCAGTTGGCTAATCTTGGAAGGATGAAATTCTTCACTACAAGGATCAAGTAGTTATATCCCCGACATCCACCTTCAAAACTCACATTTCGGCAGAGTTGCACTCATCTCCCACTATTATAGCTCCAAATCTCACTCTTGAGGTTTGTGAAGTTGCACTCATGGCCTAGGGCAACCCCTCCTTCCAGAACTGGTTCCAAACTTAAAAAAGCAGTGTTTTTTCCCTATATGTGACATTACCCTGAGCTAAACGCGTGTATATGTGGGTCTGTGTATACCCAACCCGCGTATATGTATAAAAACACTTAAAAGAAATAAATCTCCTTAATTTTGGGCGGAGATCACATGTTTTACCTGTTGATCACCTGTTAGTTCCTGTGGCCCAACTGTTCCCAACGAATTCCCAACTAAAAAACTACTTTGGTAGATGTATAAAAAGGCTTCTATGGGAAGGCCAAAGGGAGGAGAGAAGAGAGAGAAAGATTGCTATGCTGAGATTTCCTTGACCAGGTCTGAAGATCCTTGTGCCTTCTACACTTCCCCCATTCTACAGGAAACCCTTGTTTCCTTGTGTGTGTTGATGATTTCATACTACTTGAGAGATCATGGAGTAAGTCATGGAAGGAGTTTGTTAAAGGCTTGAGACTGGATGAATAAGGGAGACGGTTCCGCTTGGAGCCTGCAAAATGACAACTCAGGTGAAATTGTCCCTTTTTTGTACTTTATTTGTCTATAATAAAAGAAACACATATCTTTGTTCCTAATATAAATCTTCTTCATGTTGTGATATTCATGTTATGATTCATATGTGATCGGTTGTTTAATTGCATAACTAACTACCTTTCCTTATAATATGAAGTTGGTTTCTTTATGACGTTTAGTCCATATGTTGCTACACTTTCTTGAATTGTTTGTTTTGCAGGTCAAAGGAGAAAAGGAACTACAAGAAGGGTTTGGACCCTGGGAGGCTCTTCTAAAATGTAGGACCTCAGGTACACCCCCTATCATAGAGATTGCTTATAGTAGCATTATGATTGCATGGAATGTGTGTTTCTTTGCATAGATAATCTTCAGTCTGCTAGGGTATTCACCCAAGACCCTAGGGGAGTTTATCCCACAACAGAGGTGTATATACACACCTTTCCTTAAGTGAACCTACATATATGCAAGTTTCCTTAAGCCTTATCACATATACACGCATCTGTGTGCAAACACAGTCGCATATATCTTTAATTTTCAAGATTTTTTAAATCTTTTTGTTTCTAGAAGATTGTATGCTGGTCTGATTTAGATTGGAACAATCATTGTTCTATCACAGTCTTTAGTTTTACAACAAGTGTCTTGTTTCGAATTCTCTCTGATTGTGAAAAGGTTGGTCTTGTTCGTTTTCTTGCAAACGTCATTTATTTTTGCATAAGCACACAAGGTTTCTGGCAAGGAATCTTGGCTACTCTGTGTATTCAGGGTAGAAAGATTGATTTCAATCTTTGTCTTGATCTTTGTTTTAATGACTTTTTGGTTTGCATGTCTGAACTATTTTTATGACCATCTACTTTTCTTGCTTTCTGAAAGTCGTTTGTGCATGCTTTCTTGAAAGTTGTCTTTTCAATCTTTTGGTTTTCATTGCCAAGCTCGTCTCGCTGCTTGTTGATTGTTAAAAGAATTTCAAAGCACCCTTTTTGTTGAGTTCCCACTTGTTTTGTGTCACAAGCTCGCAAAGTGATTCATTGCCTATTTTTTTTTGGTCATCAAGTTTCAGTCTTGTTAGAGCATTTTTGAAAAGTCGTTTTTGAGTTGATTTTGAAGGAAACTTCTTGAAACTTTGTTTTGCTTTCTTGAACTTTGTTTTGGTTGAGTTTTCCTTTTTGTTGAGTGAAAGTGCCTATTTGTTTGTCTTCATCTTGCTTTTAGTGATTAGACAAAATAAGCAACAAAAACTTATATTCCATCTAAACATTTAAGTGGCAAATCTAAAATCGATAAGCAAGCAACTTTCATCTTTTGATTTAAGAGTAGTTTTGAATCTTGAATCGGCATGTATTTGTTGCATTAGGATTAGTTTGTGCATCTTTCTAGGCATTAATAATTTTGTTAGCTTTTGTGAGTGTGAAGTTTGAAAAGAAAAGAAAAAAATCGTACTTTTATTTTAAGTTCCTCTGAACCCTATAGAAATTGTTTTTCATCGAAAAACGAAAAACAAGTGCATGTGCATGTAGTTTGGTTTTACTAATTTCTTTTGTGTCAAAACACCACCAGTTTCACTTCCATCATCCCTTGACTTAAATAACAGCCCATTAAAATCAAGCGCTAATTTAAAATATACTAGAACTTTATATTTGTCAATTAGATACATCAACAAGTTTTAGGATATTTTAGGGCCTTGGATTAGATGTGTGGAGAGTTAACTCTCCAAGGCCATTTTAAACTGTCAAACATAGGAGTCTGAATAGTGAGTGGAAATCCAATAGCGTTAGGAAGACTAGGAAAGCTCCGGATCTGGGAGTTAAGCACGAGGGTCTATAAAGACAGGGAAGAAAGATACCCCCTTTCCAACTTGTCTGAACTTACCTCACGATTGTTCCGCCTGGCTTCTTATATGAGTTGGTAACCTTAGTTGCTACTCCTAAGGATTTACATAGGTGGCTGCGGAGGGTAATCCCATGGCACTTGAGGTCGACATTGTATCACTCTCAACGGTACTACTGGAGGGCACCCTTGCGAAGCTTGGGGGCTTGCACCTGTGCAGGCTGTTGTTAGGAGGTCAGCGTAACTTCCTCTGTTACCTTCGCTGATAGGACTGGGCCGTCATTATCCCAGACTATCTTCGGAAGTCCCCTTACTTCACTTTCTCGTATTTTACTGTCCAGTCCTAATCACCCGGAGCATAAATACTTGGAAGTTGTTTGACTGGCTGGTATCTTTAGGGACTTTATAAATGTGTGCTCTGTGCTTCTAGTTGGCCTAGCTTTCAATTTTTTTTAGTCTTTAGTTAGATCTTAACAAAAAATTCAAATTGGCTGACCGATCGCCCATATTATCTCGAAGACTTCGTGGTCTTTCACCACCAATTTCAGAGCCTTCACCTAGAAGGCACACAAGTAATACTACCGGTGGGTTTCGTCCCGTGGCAGCTGACGCATCAGGGATTGATCCTCCCCTTGGGGGCATCAGTGCACAAGATAGACCTGGTATTTCGATAGGACAAGAGAGAAGTACTCCTGTACTTTCTCGAGTTCTCTTTCAGACACAAGATAACGTAGAGGTAGAAGAACTCTCAGAGTCGTTAGTGGCTCTGAATTCTCCCCTACCTCCTAGTCATCCGGAAGTGTTACAATACGTTGTGTCTCCAACGCATCGACCATCAAGTCTATGTCACGTAATGCACTTATCATCGATGACCACTACTGGAAGCATGGCTTCTATTACAAGTGCTATGACTATGCAGACTCCAATATCTGTACAAGGGGGAGGAACTATTTCCATCCCCTCCGCTTCCTTGTTTGGGTCTTTTGCTAGTACATGTTTAGTTGGGACTACCTCCATTCCTTCTACGAGTGAAAAATCCCAAACCAATGCTTTTAGTTCTGGAATTTTCCCATTTGGCACCCATTCATAGGGTATTCCGTCAGTTCCGTTTAGTGCTGCCACATCCATGATGGGTGGATCGGCTTCATTCCAGGGTTTTCCTTTTGGAAGTGGTCATATACCACATTCCAACCCAACAATTGGATCTATGCCTTTCTCTCGTTTAGGACAAGGAAGCAATCCTTTTCAAGGTTTGACTAACCCTGCGGTTAGTAGTATGGGAAATGGGAATTCGTTTCTCAGCCAACAAGGGAATAGTCCGTACTCCACAGTTAGTTCATTCTGAAGTACTCCTCCCCTAGCCTGTGCCTGGGATCCTTATCAGGGGTTGTCTGCTCCTTATAATCCTTTAGGAGGAAGCTTCACCGGTTATGGAGGTTTTGCGGCCAGAGTTGGTCAAAATCTGAGTCATGCTAGATCACAAGGCATACCTTTTGGTTCAGCTGGTTCTGTAGGTTACTTCAGGCAGCCTGGTGCCTTCCAAAATCCAGGCCCATCTTTTCAGAACTTTGGGAGTTCTGCCTAGTCTGGGTGGAACCCCTAAGGTCCTCCTAGGCTTCCGTTTCTGGCAACTTTGAACTTGCTAGACCTCACAAAGTTAACAAACGAAACTACGCAGACATGTTTAGTAGGTTAGCCCCCAACAACTACGCATTTTTTTCTAGTAGCACCTTCATAGCCTACTGCAAGCTCCCTAAAAAGATTGCACACGTTTTCCAAGCAAGCCTTCTATAGCCTGCTACCAGCTCCCATATGAATTGCACAATTTTTATTGCCAACCCCCTTTTCTTCCTACAATGTTTCCCTCAAAAAATTACGCAGATATGCCCTCCAACCAAGCTAGATCTCACAGACGGTCATTGTTGATCCAGATTCTCCATCTCGGTCTCTGAGTGACTAGCACAATTTTCATTGGCAGTGTTCAGAGCTCGCATCTCGACTTGAAATCTACCTTGTGTAGTTTCAAGAGCCTTGTCCTCTTTTATGGTCACCTACATCCGAGGGTGAAAGATAATGCATCATGGTAGACTAGGATATCTCTAGATTTGATGTTGTCTCGTCATGAATGACTGCATATACAGGTACATGGATGAGACATGACGTGACAACAAACGCGATGAACGATGAGAATGCATGCAAGGATATTTTTTTCGTGAACAGAGGAATGAAGAATGCATGCAACGGGATTTTCTTGTGAATGGAAAAACACATCAAGCATGCCAAAGTAAAAGCGAAGGACCACCATGCACATGCATTGTCAAGCAAACATGAAGGTCATCAATGGCTCCACACAAATTGCCATGCGGAGGTGATGCTATGATACACCAAGAGTACCTCCATCATTAAGTAGCACCACAAATCAACATGCATAGCAACAATAGCATAAACATATCAACTTTGTCGTGTCGATCCATGTCATGAGTCATCTCGACCACATCACTACTATGGGCCACACTATTTTAATTAATGTAATGTAACATGGAAGTCCAAGAGACCCATGCATAAATCTGAACAGTCATGTAAAGTTGAAGACTCATGTAAGTCAAACAATCATGAGCGAAGTCAAACAATCACAAGGGATTTTTTTACCCTTGGTTATAAATTACCCTCATTTGTACATGAAAATTACTTTTTCACCTTGGCTCCTCCCACATAGCCTTGAGAGTCTATAATCTTTTCTTTGAAGAGCAAGTAGTGGCTCTAAAACCACGCTATCGGGGTTAGTGATGTAATGGCATTTGAATGTGTCTTGGAAATTTTGTTTAATTCTGAAGCCTGTTAACAGGCCAACACGTTTTCAGATATGTCTTATAATTGTTTGTAAGACTATTCTTTGGACACTTGTAATGCATGTCTCTTAAACCTAGGTTAAGACAATTGAACTATTTCAGATGTTTTAATAGATATTATTATGAAAATGTGTTTTATAATTTGTTTACATTGCCTTAGTTGTGTGGGCTATCCTGCCAAACACTTGATAGGTTCATTTTGTAAACTTGTTATAATGCCCGTTGCACTCATTTGGACTATTCCATTGGGTGTTTTACATGCTATTTGTTCACCTTGTATTTGTGACTTCTGCATGTGTGTGGCATTCACCATTGGAAGGTGTGCATGTCCTATTGTATTGCATGTCTCTAGTAGAGTTTGGACTATTTCATTTCAACTTGAGACTCACTTCCACCCTCTCCCTATGTAGTAAAAGAAATTTGACACAAGTGACACCAAGCACTCACCACGCATGTGAACTTCATTCTTCGAAGACAAAGTATACGAATCTCACATGTTGACAAGCAAGAGCTAAGGCATATATTTAAGATAATGGAAACTAGGCCATCGTACGAGATGGGACTCCTGCACCAAATGGCGTGAAGTCTAGTTGGGACTTCGTATCAGGGAGATCGGTTGAATGTTGGTGGGTCCAGCACCATCAAAATTTTTGGCGCTAGAAGGAGGCCTGCAAGTTGTTTATGGATGAATGTCCTCTCACCCCCACTCATGAATCATCTAGTCAAGGTAGTAACTCGCACTCCCTCTCACCTACGCATGACTCGAAAGTTGGTTACTCCTCACCTCCTAGATGTGAACGAGAAATTTCATATCAGCACATCCACTTCATCTGTACCATCACCTGTCAGTTCGAGAAAGTAGTTGGACGGATCTTAGGAATATAACATGTTCCATAGGCATCAAGAAAGCCAAACACCACTCTCATAGGGGTTTCTCTATCATCGGTGGAAGAAGCAGTTCATGCCACACTTGGAGGTCTAGCAGAAGATGTTGAGAACATAGAGGAACATCCGGTTTTCCAATAGGGAGAATGATATGCCTTCGTGATATTGGGCTCAGATTGTCGTACAGGAGGTGGAGGGGAAGGCAGTGGAGGAGGTAGAGGCAGAGACAAACCAATAGAATCAGAGTGAGAATCCTCAGATTCTGAAGAAGAGGAGGAGGATAAAGAACAAGAAGAGATGGCTGACTAAAACTTGGAATGGATGACTTGGGGACCATTATCTCTCCTGGGTGCTTTACATAGGATTCCAAAGTGTTTGGAGGGAATGCTTACAAAGTATGAACTCGACATCATAGTGAAGGTAGAAGACCACTTGGACAACTTTTACCTATAGTTACAGACACTCAAGGTGCGATAAAACGACATTGCATTTAGCTTGCTTCTGTGCACCTTGGATGGCCACCTAGAATTATGGTATCACAACCTTCCTATCAACTCCACCCATAACTGGGTTCTGTTGAAATGAATATTTTTGGAAAAATTTGCTGAGCAAAAGACAACGACCATGTTGTTCAAAGAGTTGGGCAATCTGAAAATGGAGTCGAGAGAAAAAGGTAAAATATTTTAATCAGATATTTTTTCCCATATTGAATAGGTTTGCAGTAGACATGCAACCTCATGACCCCGTCACTATCGACTACTACACATCTACACTCTCAACCAGTTTTGTGTAGTTCGTCAAGTAAGCTATGAAAGAAACATTATTAGAAAACTGTGAAGAGGCAATTGTTTTAGAGAAGGACATGCACACGATTGGAGTCATCAAGGATGATGAACCTAAAAAAGACTGCATAGATGCAAGAAGGAGGCCCCGGGATGCGATGAACAAGGGTAAAGACAAGGAAGCAAATGACATTGAAACCATTACTCATCTTATCGAGAACTTGACAACAAAATTGTTTGAAATGAAACAACTAACGATTGACACATCTGCAAGTAGACGACCACATGGAAAACAAAAAGGAAGCATGTAATTAGGAAGAAACAACTTCTCATCTAAAACTGTGTAGATCTCTAGTTCAATGTTCTAGTTTGAACAGTGTGCAAGCACATAATTCTGTTCATTTCATGAAGACAATCACTCGGAAGGGTCTTGCTCGGATTGGAAATGAGTTGCAAACTCAGTATGAAACCATATGTGAAACATAGTGAGTAGTACCCAGTTCCAAACGAGAGACATAGACGATAATGAAAATGCTACGCTTGATGAGACATCAAGCACTGGGCAGGTGATCAACATGTATCAGTGCTTGCAAGCACTATCTCAAAAGTTAAGGGGCTCCCTCTATAATTGGGGAAATGTGAGAAAGGCTTGAATTGATGAAGGAGGTTGATACACCAGCTGTCCCAAAGAAGAAAACATACATCAAGACTGGGAAGAAAATTACAAACAAGAGTATGTCCATGAGCAGCGAACTGTAGAACACTCCACTGGAAAATAATAACACAAGTCTAACCCTCAGCATCTCGGTGAATCTACCTGCCCTTGATTACAACATTGTAGAAGATATTAAAAAGGTTGTGCAAACATCACTTTGTTCTAGTTGCCCAAGATTCAAGGTCAGCAAGCATCTTGTTGATTGCACTGCAGCAGACATCTATAGATAGTGTAGCCTCTACCAAAAAGGAACAAAGCACATATGATGGTTCA
This sequence comes from Pinus taeda, assembly GCA_000404065.3. Classification (NCBI taxonomy): domain Eukaryota; kingdom Viridiplantae; phylum Streptophyta; class Pinopsida; order Pinales; family Pinaceae; genus Pinus; species Pinus taeda. The sequence goes on along the minus strand of APFE030108987.1, from coordinate 81,700 downwards.
CTCACAACTGTGCTAAACACACTTCAGATGGAAGAAACAAACATTGTTTTCCCTCTATTCTTGCTTTCATTTGAAATTTTTAACTACAATGTTCAAAACTGTTTGCTTGATTCTGGCATGTCAGCCAACATCATTCATCTCGCCATTGCCAATAAGATCAATGTACAATGGAGCAAGACATTCGTGTCGATAATCCAACTTGATCAGACATGCGTAGTAGCCATTATTGAATTTTGAGATGTGATCAAATGACTATCTCATGATGGATGAGTTCACTAATGCATAAACATTTTTGTTGTGGACATACCAGAAGAATACAGATTATTACTCAACATAGACTAGTCTACCAAGTAAAATGGATGGTTTTCTACAGACTAGTCACACATGTGGCTTTTGTATAAGGGAAAACTAAATCAAATCTTGGTGTTACCTCAGTGATACATGGGGCAGGATGTCACTCCCATCAATGGTGAGAATGAACTTTTGGCATTCGTAGAGCTCATGTTCGACAACTGTCTCTTGGAAAAAAAGGATGGGGTGTTATCTCACACAACCAGCTTAAACCCCACCAGACATGCATTTGGGTCTCGTTCCTTGCCCAAGTGATGAAAATGAAACTCTTACAACACATTGTAACACTAGTAGCAGTAGTAGCAGCAATAACAGTAGTACAAGTGCATCAAATGTTCTGTGTATAGATGATCTATGGACTATGTATTTTGACGGATCAAAGACAAAGGATAGCTCTAGAGATGGGGGTGTCTTGATTGATCCAAAGCACAAGAAACACATGGTCTCAAGCCGCTTAGAGTTCGAGTGCACAAACAACATTGTTGAATATAAAGTATTCATCTTGGGCTTGCAAAAGGCCATTAGCCTCGATGTTGTTGCGCTCAATGTGGTAGATGATGCAAAAGTTGTGATATGATAGGTACGTAACACCATACATTGTTTATCACCTCATCTCAAAAGTTATCAGCAATAGGTATGACAAATAATCTCTAACTTCAAAGAATTAAATATCACTATTGTGCTAAGAAAATGTAATACAGTTGTCGATACCTTGGTAAATGTAGCTACTAACATGTCACCACTTAGGGATAGATTTACTATTGAAATTTCATACAATACTTCTATCCCTGATAACATAACTAATCTACATTCTTTTGGTGATGATCAAAAGATACTACACTTCATCAATAGCATTGATGCCTTCAAGGACCCAGTAGCTATTGAGGATGAGCACAAGCAGTCCCTGCAAGCTACAGCTAATGGCAAGAAAGGAAACATCATACCCAACGATGTGGTTTCTCTCAATAGGCTCTATGAATTTCTTAACCATTGTCAAGGGTCAAGAAACATCAAAACCCATAGTTCCACCATGATGAACAAACATATCAACCTTGGAATAGACCGTGATCTAAAGTTCATCAGTCTTGGTGTGCGTTGCACACTACGGGAGCGACAAGTTTGTGTCTGCTTGTTCAAATAGTACTGGGATGCGTTCGTGTGGTCATATGGTGACCTGAGTACATATGACACACGAATGATCCAACATGGGATTCCAGTCAAAGAAGGAGTCAATCCATTGCAACAAAAATTGGGTACGACACATATATCGCTTTAACCCCTTATATAAAAAGAACTGATTAAATTGTTGGATGTTCTCATAACTTATAAAGTCCATTATTTTGAATGGGTTTCTACCTCAAGTTCTGTATGTAAGAAATATGGGGAAATTCACTTATGCATTGATTTCAGAAACTTGAACCGTTCCTAGAACAAACACAACTACCTCGTGCTGTCATTAGAAACCTATGTTACAAATAGTATATGCAGCAGGAATCTTGTCTTTGCTTAATTGTCGTTTGTGATACCACCACATTCTAGTTGTGGAACTTGATAGTTTGATACTGGTTCAAGAGGATCTTGGCCCACACATGTACTATTTACGGTCACTTGACTTGATGGTTGACAACCTTCCTGTCAATGAACAAGAGCTCAAACTCTGTTTTCAGTAGGCTAGGTCGTTTCCTGCACCATGTAAATAGTCTGTTTACTACTTGTTGTTTTGCTTATTCGCTTGATTTACTATTTTGGTTTCCTTTTCTTTTGTTTTTTTAGTACCATGCTATTTTTGGTTTTGTAAATTACTATTTCCCTCTACTAAGTTATGGCTTTTGAATGAGTATGTCCCTGAGATATAAAGAGTCTTCTGACATGTTAGAAAATTATATTTTAGGGAGCAATGGAACACATAAAATATTGCAGAAATATAAACATAGAAAATGCATAAAACAAGAGAGACACAGATATACGTGGATCACCCAGTTTGGCCTACGTCCACCCTGAACAGCTAGTCCTTCCTTTCTATTATCCAGCAAAATGCAGAGACACAACCTATAACAAATCTGTTGTAATATCCTCTATTTTCTCTCGCAGTCTCACCTCTCCGTTTCTCGCTCAGAGAATAAACATATATTACACAGACTCAATACAATGCCCTCATACAAAGAGAGGGGTTGCCTTCTAGGGAAAAAACCCTAAACTAAACATAAGTCTACTATTAGATCATATGTCTAATGAACGACCTAGATTGACTAGAAATTACTATACTTTTACAAGGCAATTTTACATCTGTTTTTAGCTTCAGGGGCGCTACCCCTGAACCCCCGCTGGGGGACCGCTGGCCCCCGAACCCCCCAACCGGCAGGGATCGGCACCCCCGAACCCCCACAGGGGGGACAAATCCCCCCCGCACCCCCCTGCTTAGAGGGGTGTACAAACTTCCTGGGGTATACATCCGGTTGATACAAAGACCTCTGAACAATCATGTTCCACACACAACATGAAACTGCAGCACTTGGCGAGTGTTGTGTCTATCTTCTATGTGCTTAGTTGTAACCTTCACCCAATGAAGTCTTGACAGAAAACATGAGTCATCTGCAAGGGAAGCTTGGATCCAACCATGAACCTATGTCCACACTAGGAAACCCCATGCATATACTCAACCATTTACTCTATGTGTTCAAGTTCATCCAACTAGTAGAAATGAAGAAGGGGAAAATATAAACGAGTGAACATATGGCAGAGGTATTACAAGTTTCTCTAAATAGAAAACATCTTCTTCTCTCAATAAGTCGTGGTCCCTCTTCTTTCCTGAAAAATAAATAAGTGCCTATGCACAGTCCTCTTGGAAAATACAATAGAGAAAGAAGATAAAGGCTTCTTGCACACAGAGGTGAAGCATGAAACTACATCAGGGTACTGACCAGGCTCACTGGTAGTGGAGCAATGCATGCATTCCTCTCTTACTCCATCGAGGTACTATCTAGGCCTACCGGCAGTGGAGAAACACTAGAGATGAAAACTTATACTCTAAATTTTTTTAACTCGTGAGCCAAAATACCCTTCCCATTCTCAAAACACTGTGATCAAGTTGAAACTTGTTGTTGTGTTTGACTAAGTTGGTGAAAGGTGAACCATGTCTATACATAAGGTAAGTGGGGAATATGAAGTAACTTGCACAATGATTCAATATTACCTAAAAGACCAAGGTCATGTGCTATCAATGGACCAAAACAGAGAAGTTGGAGTTCCACCAGTGTGTCACCAAGTGTTGTAGTGGTTGCAACACCCTCTAAAATTTTGTCCTACATCCAATTTCAGAGCCTTTGATGGGTTTTTCCTTGATGTTTGTATGCACTCAGGATCATCTCACAAGCTCATGTTGAGTCTTTGCAGCCTCCTCGCTTGACCATCCAGCGAACATCTTTTTGCATGTTTGTCACAATGTCATGCTTGCAGTCATGTTCTATCCATGCACAAGGTCTTCCATCGTGTGTACAAGTTTTGTCTACTATGTAAACATACTTTGTGTTCACACATGAAGTTGTATGCACTATCATGCAAGCATCGTCACAGTCGTTCAACGATCTATCATAAGTGTCGCGCTTGTCGCTCACATCGTCGGCCAATCACACTAAGTGTATGTTGTCTTGATGGTTCAAGGTGTCTTGTCATAAAGTCATGTTGAGTGTCTGTTATTGAATTCATGCATGTATTAAGTAACTCCTGCACACACTTCGTCATTTTGTCGAAGCTTTGTCAACCGGACCAAGCTCCAATAGCTAGAGATCCGTTGAGCTGCATTGCACAATTTCAACTCTCAGTGATTATGTATTGTTGCCCAGAATTGCGCAGAGCATGATGTTGTCTCCCAGGAAGTCTACATTACACAACCCTTGAATCGACTCGACCGAATATCACCTAGAAGAGCACAAAAGTTTCCCACCAAGCCATTTCAATCTGTGTTTCCTACAAGCAGATCAAACAAGCATACAGTTGGTCAACTAGAGAGTCTAACCATGCAGTGACCCCATGAGTCACTCCCCTAAACAACTATAAAAAAAATTCCAAGCATGTCCGCTCTGCTTACTGAAGAAACTACGCAGACACCCTATGTCCATCACTCTTTCCCTAAAAAAATCATGCATTTTTTCCAGCCAGTCACCCAGTCAATGGGCCTATAGCTTGCCTAGAAAATTGTTTTGTTATAACTAGTCACCTAGCTCCAAAACATCTCACTCAACTCTAAAACTACACGGGGATGTTTAGTAGGCTGGCTCCTAGATATTGTGGATTTTTTCTAGCAACACCTCCATAGCCCACTGCCAGCTCCCTGAAAAATTATGACTTTTTTCCAAGCAAGCCTCGTGCAGCTCACTGCGAGCTCCCCGAAGGAATTGTGTAGTTATTGTTGTCAACCCCCTCTGCTTCTTGCACTGCTTCCCTAATAAAAGTGCACAAATATACCCTCCAACCGAGCTAGATACCGCTGATAGTCAATGTTGATTTTCATTCTCCATCTCAGTCTCCTTGTGAATTCTGAGAAATTTTCACCGATAGAGCATGTAGCTGGCATGTCAAATTGAAATCTGCCTTGTGCAGTTTCAAGGGCATTGTACTCTCTCCTTGTCACCTACATCTGAAGGTGTAAGATAATGCATCATGGTAGACTGGGAGATTTCTAGTTTTGATCTTGTCTTGTCATGAGTGACTGCAGATACAGGTACATGGATGAGACATGAAACGATGCTGAAAGAGATGAAAAAGGAGAATGCATGCAAGGAATTTTGTTTGCGAATGGACGAACGAAGAATGCATGTGAGGAGATTTGTTCGCAAATGGATGAACACGTGAAGTGTGCCAAAGTACAAGTAAAGGAGCGACATGCACATGTCACACCAAGTGAACACCAAGACCATCGACGACTCCACATACCTTTCCATGTGGAGGTTAAGCTATGATACACCAAGAGGACATCCATCACTCAGCCACACTATAACTCAACATGCACACCAACAACACCATGAACATACCAGCTCTGTTGTGTCGACTCATGTCATGAGTCATCTCGGCCACATCAATACTATGGGTCATACTGTTGTAATCAATGTAATTTAACATGGAATTCCAAGAGACCCACATGTAAATCTGAGGAGTTATGTAAAGTTGAAGAGTCATGTAAATCAAACATTCATGATGCAAGTCAAATAGTCACAAGGGCTAGTTTTACCCTTGGCTATAAATACCCCTAATTTGTTCACCTCGACTCCTCCCACATAGCCTTGAGAGTCTGTAATCTTTTTTTTGAGGAGCGAGGAGTGCATCCAATGTGCCACTATCACGGTTAGTGATTTAATGATGTACGAATGTGTCTTGGAACTTTCACTTAATTCAAAATATTGTTAATAAGCTAGCACATTTTCACGCATCTTGTAATTGTTTGTAAGACTATTCTTTGGACACTTCTAATCCATGTTTCTTAAACCTGTGTTAAGACAATTTAACTATTTTGGTTGTTCTAATACATATGCTCATGAAAATGTGTTGTATAAGTTGTTAACCATGTCTCGTCCATGTGGGCTATCTCGCTAGACACTCGATAGATTCATTCGTGTAAACTTGTTATAACGCCCATCACACTCGTGTAGACTATTCTACTAGGTTTCATATGTTTTATATGTTCACCTTGTCTTTGTGGCTGCTGCATCCATGTGGACTACTCTGTCTGAAGATGTGCATGTCCTTTTGTATTATGTGTCTCTAGCAGAGTTGGGACTATTCCCTTTTCACCTGAGACTCACTTCCACCCTCTTCCTCTACAGTAAAAGAAATTTGACACAAGTAATGCCAAGCATTCACCTCGCATGTGAACCTCATTGTTCGAAGAAAAATCAGACCACTCTCATGTGATGACAAGAAAGAGCTAAGGCATATCTTTAAGATAATGGCAACCGGGCCATCGTACCAGATAGGAATCGCGCGCCAAAGAATGTGAGGACTAGTTGGGAATTCATATTGGGGGGATCCCCTAAATTTTAGCAGGTCCAACACTGCCAATAGAAGCATACCTGCATACATATCTTAAACTTCTAAAAATTGAAAGTTGGACCAATGTCATCCTGAAACAAACATTGAATCATACTCAGATGTGCTGCAACATTCTAAACCCATCACAGAACAGTCTTTGACCTCATTCACAACCAACAAGTTATCTCATAATTCTTTAATCAAACAATCTGCAAGAAAAACATCATTGTTTGAACCCAAATCAACAAGTAGAGTCCATTAACAGAAAATAGAAAGACATCAAAACTAATAAAACTGATTAGACGCCCTTTCACCAAAAATCCTTGCTTTCTGTATGCGCTTTCCTCAAAGAATATCCATGTGTGTAAGGACTTTTCAGCATCCAAACTCGCGCATGTGACTTACCAAAAACACATCCATGTGTGCACATGCCTTGTAGACTATAAAACTTACGTATAGATTTACAAATTCATAATCACTTCTCCGTTGCAACACAATACTTAATTCATCCCCATATCTCGACATATACAAGCAAATCACATGTTAAGACACCATCAACACTAATTGACTCATGTCATGTAAAATCTATTGGATCTGATCCATCATCGAACTTCCAGGTGCATACTTAGTTTAGATCAAGCAAAGCATCAATAGATCATAGCATGCATAATTTCTTCAGATCTAACTATTCATAATATTTCCATCACTTGCACACTCTACACAGTTGGATCTTCATCTCCTTATATACTTTATCCTTTCTCAATACCACAAGTCAAAACCATACTCCAACCGATGGTTTTCTTGGATGGGATCAAAACATCCATTGTTGGGCTCAATACCACAAGGAAATAACATGGTAAGTACCCTTATTATTTAGAATACCATGGTGCAGAAAATATACACAACTTTTCTTCTCTAAACTTGTGTCTATACACAACTTCACTTAACAGAACCCACGTATACTTCTTCAACATCCAAATTAATTATTCCTCTACCTCTAAACCGTCATGCCTTTGTCAAAACACTTTGTCTCATTTGTAAATGCATCCTATTTATATTAAGATACAACTCATCATGTAGGTTGACATTCATCAAATAGGTGGTCATCAAGGACAACTCATTAGGTAGGTTCCCATAAAGGACAACACCTAATTCATAATGCCAACAGTCTCCCCCTTTGGACTTGATTGTAACCATAACCTGTAAATACATCAAGCCAAGCATCAAGCTACTCTTCAACCACCAACCCAAATGCCAAGTTACTCTCCCCCGTTGAAATCATGGGAAAAGGGTTGACCAATGCTGGGTGAAGTTGTTCATGTTTGTACTGCCAAATATTCATATTGGTCATGCTCTCCTTGAGTACATGCTGATTTTATCATTGAATTAATTCCTGAAGCAACTCTAGTTTCAAAATCTCCTTACTGCATGAGCATCCGTGAGTTAAAAAACTCAAAATGCAGCTTCATGAACTTTTGAATAAAGGGTACATTCATTGTAGTATATCTCCTTGGGGATCCCCTCTATTGCTTGTATGAAAGAAGGATGAAACCTTAAGACTATGCATTGATTATCATCAACTAAAGAAATTGACCATCAAAAATAAGTACCCTTTACCATGAATTGACGATTTATTTGAACAAGTGTAGGGGGCTAGCTCATTCTGAAAAATTGACTTAAGGTCTGGTTTCCACTAGATCAAAATAAAGGATGAAGACATTTAAAAAACTTCATTTCGAACTCGTTATGAGCATGACAAGTTCATGGTACTGCCTTATGACCTTACCAATGCTTCAGCCACATTCAAGAGACTGTTGCACGACATTTTTCATCCATTCCTAGATAAATTTGTACTGATTCTTATTGACGATATACTAATTTATTAAAAAAATCAGGAGAAGAATGAGAAGCACTGGAGAATAATATTGTAGATATTGTAAGACAATCAGTTGTACACAAAGTATAGCAAGTGCAATTTTTACAGAATTCAAATTCAGTACCTAAGCCATGTTATATCAGCTAAGGGAATAACGGTGGATCTAGAAAAGATCCAAACTATTATGGAATGGACCACTCTAAAAAACATTGGTGACATTAAATCCTTTATGGCCATGCGAGTTATTACAACCAATTCACTAAAGGCTTTTCAAAACTAGCTTTTCATATGACCTCGCTATAGAAAAAGGGGCATGCCTTCCATTGGAAAACAAAATGTCAGCAAAGTTTTGAGCAGCTAAAGCAATTACTTACTACCACACCAGTGCTAAAGGTAAAAAATCCGAAAGAATCATTTGTGGTATGCACAAATGCAAGGAGGGTGTAGGTGGATTATTAACACAAGAAGGGAAGGTCATAGCCTATGAGTCACACAAATTGAAGGATTGTGAGCAGCGATACTCTGCATATGATTTGGAGTTGACCGCAGTAGTACATGCACTAAAAGTGTGGCAATACTATCTCCTAGGAAATAAATTTCTATTATTAACCAATCATAGCAGTCTTGCAAACTCCCTTAACCAGTCTAATTTAAATGCCCAGCAGGCCAGATGGACCACATTCTTGAGTGAATTTGACTTTGACATGAAACGCCTTAAGGGGAAGGAAAACCGAGTAGCATATGCATTAAGCTAAAATTACATTGCATTTATGAAGTGCAATACAGTCAAGTACAATCTAAACTATCAGAGGTCATTCGAGGAGCACCCCTCAAGGACCCAGAGTATGCATTCATTTAACAACAAGCTTCGGAAGCTTGGGAAAAAGGGAAAGAGTTTGATTATGGTATTAATATTGAAAAAATGTTAACATTAAGAAACATAATATATATTCCTAACGAGAATTCTTTCAAGCAATTATTATTGGATGAGTTCTATAGAAAGCCTTACACCGCTCACCCAGAAGAATAGAAATTTTTTTCTTCCATGAGAAGAAAGTTATTTCTGGCCAGGTTTAAGGAAGGATGTGGATGAATATCTATCCAAATGCTTAGAGTGCAAATTGGTGAAGGTATAACATTAGCATCTTGCTGGTCTGTTGCAACCATTACCCATTCTGTTAGAGTCGGTCTTGTCAGTCCTCTGTTAGAGATCAAAACTCTTTCTGCATTTCATTTTTAGGTGTCTCGCTCCATCCATTTAGCTGCATTTCGATAGGGTCATGCCATAATCTGATGGGAGCGTCTTGTTAGTCATTATCCCTTACCCCTCATGTGTGGCACCTACTGGCTTAGGTCTTTTCATCATTGTTTATTAAAGTCCATGACAGTCAAAGTTTGATATTTTAATGGACAAGAGTCATTTTCAATCATTAGGTTTAGGGATTAGTCAATTTTGTCTTAAACCATGTCCAATAAAGCCATGCAGGCTAGAGGGAGGCCCTTACAAAGTTGTGATTTAAAAAATTTTATCGTCATGTGGACAGATTACGACTGTTCTTCAAAAGTCTATTTTGAAGAAAAGTCAAACAGTGTGTCATTTGTGATAATTTTCAAAAAGTTTCCAATTGATCTCTTTAAGCGCAATCATGTTTTCCTTGGCCAAATTCCATGTCAACAACCCCTGCAAAAAAGTGCCAAAAATTTCATCATTTTAGCTAAAAATCCAAAAGGGAAAAGTGAAATACAGAGTTGAATTAAATCAGGGAAAATGTGCCAAAATAAAATATTACCAAAGTGGGTTTTGAAGAAAAAAAATCAAAACCATGACTCCAATGTCTTTATGTAGAAGAAACAATGTCATTTTGCACACCAAGGTTAGAGATAAGCATTTCAAAGTGATTTTGAGAGCTAGCGCGCGTTTTGGGTGAGGTTGGAGGTGTTTCGGTAGGCGCAGCACACACGGAGAGGGGTACGGTGCACTGGACGAGACCACACAGTGTTGAAACAACACGGGCGTGGCACACACAAATGACGTGGTGCACTGGGTATGTTGTGCAGCGCACATCCATAAGGGCCCAATTTTTCTCCAAATTGCAACAAATCGCCTTTGAATCCCTTGAAATTGCCAGGTAGGGTCGACATCTCGGTTGCTCATCCAATTTTGTGAATATGATGATAGTTTATGGCCGTTTATAGTTGCAATAAAAAAAATCTTACACCCTACCACTCGAAGTCATCAAAACCATTGTTGTTAGGGTTGCAAATTTATTGTGTTGATGACAAGGTTCCTCGTCCCTTTCATCTTTCCCTTCTTTCCATCGTTCCCTTCCCCCCGATTCCATTTTTCCCATCTTTGGCTACCCTAAAACATTACTAAACCACTATTCCCTATCCCCTCCACTCATTTTTCAAATGTAAAACCCCAAAATCCTACCTTATAAAATCCCCAAACCCTCCTACATGTCCCTAAACAAAATTTCTCCCCATAATCCCTAATCCCTTGATATTATTCCCCTTCCTAACAATCCCTTTTGCATTGTTCCCCTTGGTGGCAGAATTCATAACAACACAGAGTTTCATACATCATCAAAGGGCAGTCCAAGCACAGTCCATATATAGCAGGGATGGCATCTGAGCATTCATCGGATTATGAAATGGAAACCCAAAGTGATTCATCCTCGGAAGAACAGGCTCCCCGGAGACATCATAAAAGTGGAAGACATGTTAGGGAGAAACCAACCACCCTTGCAGAATTACAGGCCTGCCCTCTTGCTATGTCATGTTTCCAGCATCTATCATGTCTTGAGTTTTGTGAAAAGGTGGCTAGTGTTCGATTTCATCATGAGTTGGCTCATCTTTTTGTGCTTCACTTACATGGAGAGCATGCCATCTTAACCAGTGTCACCTTCACACTTACACCTGAAACTGTCTCATCAGCAACTGGCATATCGAACGTTGGAGAACCATGGCACAAGAAATAAAAGGTTGATCGGAAACATTATGAGCCATACATTAAGGCTAGTTTCTTGAGGAAGCTCAAAAGAGTCTTTCCATTCTGATATATAAAAGATGAATATGCTCCACTAATGAAGTTGATCATGAAATATTTCAGTTGTGAGGGGAGGTTCTCTCGTTTATATGCTTATCACATCAGGTTGCTCATGCATTTTACCAGGGTACAGATGATGAACATCCCATATTTCATTTCCAGGAACATAGAGAGGATGAACACCTTGATGCAGAACAAAACCGCTCAGCAGCAACTTAACAATGTTTATCATTTTTCTCTTATTAATATTTTGGTGGTTCATCAGCTGGGATTACAGGGCATTAGTTGGGATGATTTCATCTCCCATGACCTCTTCAGCACTTCACAAGTATTATCAGAGGTTGAAAATTTGATAGGTGGTCCTTCTCATTAGTATGAGTTCCATGAGACCACTAGTGTGCCGGTATTCATCACATATCAGAGAGGCATTAGACATTTGTCCGCAGTAGAAAAGCGAGTGTTATCTCTACCCGGGGTGGAAGGGGCCTCACTTCCGACATTGGAAACACAGGTACAGAACAGGGGCAAGGGGCCCATGCATGATGAGGGGCCGTCAGGTAACGAGAGGCTGACTTCATTCTCATTCATGATGGTGATACAGATGTGGAGAATGCCAAACTTAGAACGACCATCCAGGAGCAGCAAACAAAGATCCAAGCCTTGTCTCTCAATTTGGAGAGGGCTAAGTGGATTATCAGGTAATTGGAGCAGAGGAATAAACAGCTCGAAGACCAGCAAGAGATCATGGAGCTGCAAAACATTTGCGAGAATCGTGGATCTGCCCAACAGAGGAGGATTGAGATCACTCCATTAGACCAAGAGATTAATAATGACCGAGAGTCTTCACTCGAGCGGATCAACATCCATCTTGAGAGACCGCTATAGAAGGCTGACAAGGAAAAAACATTATTGAGGCATATGGTTCATCACTATAGGGCACAGAACATGAGTTCAAAGGCTCGGATAAGGAATATGAAGGCGAAATTGAGGAGAGCAACAAAAAGTCAAAAGAGGAAAAAAGGTCTGAATCTTGGCTGAAGCCTCTTTGGTCCAGCATAGCACTTCATAGAGAATCTCCAGCCCAAATTTCAAAAAATTTAGGGCATTTTTGGTCATTTGACAAATTTTTGTGCACAAACAGGGTTTTTCTCCTTGTGCGCCGCGCCACTTGCGCGCGCTTATGCTAGCGAGCTCCAAATGGAAAAAGAATTACATTTTTGGATTCGGCATGAAAAATCATGACTGCTGGTGCATGGACAAGAAGTTTAGGCAAGTTTTGAGTCCTTAGGAGGTCAAAAACACTCAGAAAATGACCTCTCTACGCCAATTTTGACACACAGGAAGCATCTTGGGAGATTGAAGTTTTGGAGGGGAAAATGAGCACCAAATTTAGAAATTCCACTTGGGTTGGAAAGTAGACAGGAAGGGATTTCCAACTGGAATGCTTGGGCACAATTTGGACTTTAGAAAGTACCTCCAAACCACCTCCAAAGTGGCACGACGCATATAGTTTTGGCCCCGGCGGACAGAGACCCAAAGGCCAAAATCACTTCCGCTCCGCGAAATTTTGATTTGCGATTTTCTCACTGTGGGCCTAGTCATTTACACTATATTTTTCCTGGGACCTAAGGCAAATTTTAAAAAGTATTTTCACTCGAGGTTAGCTTCTATCCGAGTGGCAAAAGGAAGGTGAGCAGTCACCCAAAAATATGCGCTACAGTTTTGTCATTTTTGTAATGCTGCACCTATCACTAATGGTTGGCTTTCCATTTCCAGTTTGTAATGATATAAAAAACTCCCCAACTTTGGGTCATTCAATTTCATAATGGAAAAGTCTATTTATTCTATGAAAAACCATTTGCAAAGAGTTGGTTGTAATTTTTGGGAGACTGTGGGAGAGAAACTCAGTGACTCATTGTACATTTTGACATAGAATTAATGAAAGGTAGCGGCTCTGGTTCATGAGATTCATGTGGTGTGATGTTTAGCAAATGTATTTTCTTTCTTTTTTATATGTATTTCATTATGTTTCATAGTTCATTCATATTCATTTCTAGTGAAAGTTTTTAAGTAAGAAAAGGTAGAATTCATGTTTATTGCTCTGCCTTTGGGAACGTTTCACGTTCTGTGTTCTTCTTCTGTTGAAGAGGATTCATGTGTTCATGCCCTTTTCACCCTCCTAAAAAATCTTTCCATTTCACATTATTTCAAATTTAATTGCTGGACTTTCTGCCTATCTTTCCTCACGAAATAATCTGTGCCTTTGTGTTAAATTCTCTACTCATGATGTTCGTTGGTCCCATACATCCCAAAAACTCAGTCATTTATCAAAATTTGCCTCTTCTTTCCATAGTTATCTACCTAGCCTAAAATAAATATTTCATTTTGAGTCATCTCAGACTTTATTGTGTATTTTTACTAAGTGTGACCCGGAGAGAGCCCTCTCCTGTTTTGGTAGGGCTAGCTACCAGACTGAGCGTGGTTTGTGTTTACCCTAAGTTTTATCTTCCTTCAGCGTAAGGAAAATTTAGGTGCTAGCATAGTGGCGACTCCACTAGGGAAGCGAAATTACTCCCCTTACTTCTAATAATTCTAAGCTTCCGGATGATAAGTTTAGGATTTGATAGGCTGAGTGAGTTGGCCATGTCCTTTTGATTTTTCTTATAGCATGTTGGCTTCTAGAAGATATACCAGAGCTAATCTAGATCCAGATCCTCCTCACATCTATGAAAATCCCGATTTGATTCCAAGGCTTCGTCATCAAGAGAGCTCCCGTGTTAAAATCCCATTCATTCCCTGACATTTTTTAGTATCTTGAAGAGCTAGATTTTGATGAGCAGTTTGAAATATCATTGTTCGAGACAAAATCCGAAAGGGTGGTTGACTGTACTATCCCCAATCCATAGTTTCTTGTAGACTTGGAAACTAAAAGGGCTAATCAGTCAATTGATAATTACATTTTGGCATAGCTTCAAACTCCAATTGTTAACCCCCTACAAACTGCGCACACTCCTCCAACACCTCCAAGGCCAAACCCACCAAGAGTGATGGCTGCTCGTTTTGCACCTCTTGTGATACCTCAAGTTTTAGATGATATGCCTGCAGATTATCAAAGCAAAATCCTATTTTTCGATGGCACTCCTAACAGCATTACCGCTCAGCAACATGTGGACAGAATGGTAGATTTGTGTGAACTTCACGAGATCGATGCAGAGAATGTGGCAATGAGACTCTTTTTACAGACATTTGTAGGTGAAGTGACGAAATGGTCAGAGGTTTGCTGGTTGCACGTATCGCTACCTTGGCCAACCTACAAAGACAATTTTTAGGCCGCTAGGAAGTGAAAAAGAATCCTCTCCAAATTCTGGCTGAATATGAGAAAATCAAACGAAACGCTTGTGAGTTAGTCCAAGATTACTGCATTAGATTGAATTCTGTTTATAATGAAATTCCCGATCATCTAAGGCCACCTGTGGGGCTAGCCATGGTGAAGTTTCTGGATGGTTTTGATGTTGACATGGCTTAACAATTAAGAGACAGAGAATTGGCCACAATGGAAGACATTCAGAAGATCACAGTCAGCATTGAAGAAAATCTGCTGACCAAGAGGGCTAGAGCAAAGGAAGAAAAGAAAGTCACCGTAAAAGAAGAATCTTCCTTAGTATATCAATTACTCTGGAAGGTAGAGCAGATGCTTGAAAGGGTGAAACTTGACAAACCTAAGCCACAAGTTAGAAATCCTAACTTCCGTGGCCAGCAACAACCACAATATAGAATAAGGAAGAGAGATGAGTGAGCCCAAGAGCAGACAACACAGCAGCCAGTACAGCCACCTTTGCAGCAAATTTTTGTGCATCGACTGGAGTGAGATGAGGACGGGAATATAATAGGTGAAGAAAACCACTTCTTTACTCCTCATGATTCGCCTATTTATATTACTGATGATGAGAAGTATGCAGAAATCTCGGTTGCACACAAAGATGCAAATTTCATTCTAGCCAATGACAACGTTTTGGAGGAAAAATCAGTTGAGTACCAAGGAGGCTATATGAATTCTCTCTCCACCCAGTAGCAACGATATTCACTTAGAAACAGAAACGTGCTGGTTAAACCAATTCAGAAGAGGAAGGACATTGAGGCATCAAAGAATGATTCATCAGTTGCACAAAGGAAAGGAAAGGAGGCGGTTGATCCTGATAACAGCAAATCAACATCAGCAAAAAAATCAAATCAGCCAATTGCATCGAAATAAAAGGAAAGGAAAGAAATCCCAGTCAAAGAAGTCAAAAAGATTTCCTCTTTTAATTTAGAGAATGAAATTTCTAAATTGAAGGTATCCATTCCCTTGACTGAAATAATGAGGAGCAACAGTTATAGAGGGCAAGTGTCTAAAATTTTGAATTTTGACCCGATGTTTGACATGCTGAATGTCGAAGATGATCAACCCGAAATGATTTTTGGGCTAGCATCGAACGGTGAGTCTCCTGATAATGATGTGCCACCTTTTTATATCAGTTTAAGATTGCATGATTTTGTGTTATATAATGCCATGTTCGATTCTAGAGCTTCTCACAATCTCATGCCCAAGGCTATCATGGATAAGCTGGGTTTGGACGTCACCCGGCAATACCATGATCTCTATTCGTTTGATTCCATCATAGTAAGATGTATCCGGCTCATCAAAGACTTGATTTTGAGTCTAGATCAAATCCCAATGAAGAATGTGTTGATGGATATTGTTGTAGCAGATATTCCTCCGAGGTTTGGCATGCTTCTTTCTAGGCCTTGGGTAGCAAAATTGAAAGGGACACTACAACTAGATTTCTCCTATGCAGCGATTCCAGTGTTAGGCCAAATGGGGAAACTATATCGGGAACAAAAAATGAAATACATGATTACAAGCAAGGAGAAACCAATAAATCATCCGATTAATTATGTACATACAGATTTAGAGTCTTTTGTTTTGTATTCTGATAGTTTCAATGATATCAATAGTCAGTTAGTAGAAGTAGATAATATTCCAGAAATAACAGAAAGTTTCAGAGGAGTTTTAAAGAAGGAAGGACAAGAACAGCAGAACACCGTTGAGCGACCAGCTAAAAGTAATGGACAGTAAGCAGACAAAGCAAAACAAATAGATTTTCAGCACTTACAAGAAGAGGAAGAAGGTTTGTGGACCATGGATTTCGATGGCGTAGTGGCAAATGATGGCCCTGGAATTGGGATTTGGGTACGCAGTCCTTTATCAGCCCTGAAAAAAGTGCCTAGTAATGTGCGGGTATACTCTTACAAGTTAGCTTTTGATTGTTCAAACAATGAAGCTGAGTATGAAGCTCTGATTGCTAGCCTAAAAATTCTAAGAAAGATGAATGCTAAGAGGATTGCAGTATATGGCGACTCCGAATTGGTGATTAAGCAGGTCAGAGGCGAATATCAAGCAAAGCATCCTTGGATGCGGGCTTACTGTAATGCAGTTCTAGACATCCTAAAATTATTTTCAGAATATACCTTGACATGTGTGCCTCGTGTACAAAA
Source organism: Pinus taeda (assembly GCA_000404065.3). Taxonomy (NCBI): domain Eukaryota; kingdom Viridiplantae; phylum Streptophyta; class Pinopsida; order Pinales; family Pinaceae; genus Pinus; species Pinus taeda. The sequence continues at coordinate 64,865 of APFE030108987.1, read as the reverse complement.
TAGCATTGTTGATGCTCTTGCTAAGGCAGCAAGTAGTTTGAAGATCCAAATGAACTCCAGTAATAAATTCGAAATCCATGTCAAGCATCGTCCGACCGTCCCAGACAATCAGAGATATTGGCAAGTTTTCCAAGATGATGAGGAGATTGATGATTTTCTACAAAACAAAGGTAAGCTCAAAGAAACCTCAATTGATGTAGAAAATGATGATGGTAAATATGATGTGCAGATCAATCAAATGGACGTGTTATAGTTAAAGAATAACATTATTCCTAAAGGCTTGATACCTTTAGAAGAACTCTTTGATCAAGATGATGTAGCCCGCAAACCAACATTGCAGCCAACATAGAAGGGTGTGGAAGAGGTCAATGTCAGAACAACTGCTAATCCTAAAATGGTAAAACTGTCCAAAGCATTGCTAGAAAGGATAAAAGCCAAATATATCAGTTTGTTGTCTTCATTTTCCGATGTGTTTTCTTGGGACTATTCTGACTTAAAGACATATGATACCAATATAATTCAGTAAACTATACCCATTAAGCCCAATCAAAAACATTTCAGATAGAAGTTGGGAAGGCTAAATCCAAAGCTACTTCCATCAATTGAAAAGGAGATAAACAGGTTGTACAAATCAGGAATCATTGTTCCCATCAGATTTTCGGATTGGATCTCTAATTTGGTGCCAGTACAAAAGAAGACAGGTGAGATTCACTTGCGCATTGATTTTAGAAATCTCAATAAAGTTTCGTTAAAAGATAACTATCCACTACCCAAAATGGATCATATACTTCAGCGAGTACTGGGAGCATCTTGTATGTCACTACTTGATGGTTATTCTGGATATAACCAAGTTTCTGTCCATGAAGATGACCGAGACAAGACAACGTTCACCACTCCGTGGGGAACTTTTCATTACGCTAAAATGCCTTTCGGTTTGAAGAACGTGGGTGCCACATTTCAGCATGCAGTGGAATTAGCTTTTGCAAATGAGAAGGATGTCTTTTTGGTTGTGTACCTGGATGATTTGATAGTGTTTTCCAAATCTGATGAAGAACACATGTACCATCTAAAAACTGTGTTTCAAAAGTGCAGAAAATATGGCCTGTCACAGAATCCAAAAAAGAGCTTGTTCGCCATGGACGAAGGCAAACTACTTGGGCACATTATCTCAAAAGATGGCATTCGTATTGACCCAGCATGTGTACAAGTGATTCAGCAAATCGATCTACCCCGGAATAAGAAAGAGATTCAATCTTTCAATGGTAAAATGAATTTCCTACGCCGCTTTGTACCTACTCTTGTTGAACACCTAAGAGAGATTACAAACATGCTTAAGAAGGACAGCCAGGTGAAATGGATGGAGGAGGTTGTAAAATCTTTCAATTTAGTCAAATTGGTTCTTTCTTCAGCTCCAGTTCTAGTCAGCCTAGACTACCCTCAGGATTTTATATTGTTTTCATTCACTTCGGAGCATACTATGGCAGCTGTGTTATTGCAGAAAAGAGATGATCACGAAAGACCAATTTCTTTCTTCAGTCGATCCATAAGAGATGCAGCCTTAAAATACAACATCATTGAGAAGCAAGCCCTTGCACTTGTGAAAGCATTGAAAGATTTTCGGGTATATATTCTACATTCTCGTATTTTGGCTTATGTTCCTAACGCTACTGTCAAAGATGTTTTAGTGCAGACAGATCCGGAAGGAAGACAAGGCAAGTGGATTGCAGCTTTGTTGGAATATGATG
>APFE030108987.1:35372-61830 GCA_000404065.3 Pinus taeda | reverse complement strand
TGTTTCCTACCTCTCTCGCAGCATCGGTAGTCAAACTTCTTCAGGAGGCCGGCAGTGAAGATGATCCTATGCAGCGAAGGTTGAACCAAATGGTCCACTTGCAGCAGACCAGAGAAGAAGTTTTCCAAAACATGTCCAAGTTGCAGGAGAAGATTAAGAAAATTTGTGACAGAAAAGAAAAGGCGGACAAATTTCAGTTGGATGATGTGGTACTGAAGTGGGATGCAAGGAATGAGGAAAAGGGTAAGCACGGTAAGTTCAAGAATCTCTGGAAAGGTCCTTTCAATATCGCAGCATATCAGGGTCAGAATGCCTTTCTTCTGAAGGAAATGAATGGGGAGGATTGTCTAGGAGGGCCGATCAATGGTCGGCTACTCAAGCGGTACCATTTCTGAGTTGTAGACGCTACTTCCACTGTCACTGTAAATACCATTTTATTTCAGTTTGGTTAGAGTTTGTCAAGTTAGTTTTCAAGTCATTTCAAGATCAAATTTGAGTCAGTTTTTCAGTCATTTTGGTTTCATAAATGAGTTATAGTCTTGTGTTGTTTGTTGAAATAATGACTCCATAGCCCAATGGACGAAGGCACTATCTAGCTCTTCCAGAGTTCTGTTGTTCTTGGCACCTCCAAGGAGATACCATCCCCCATTGGAGCCAATGTTAGAGTCGGTCTTGTCAGTCCTCCGTCAAAGATCAAAACTCTTTCTGCATTTCACTTTTAGGTGTCTCGCTCCATCCATTCAGCTGCATTTTGCTAGGGGCATGCCATAATCTGATGGGAGGGTCTTGTCAGATATTATCCCTTACCCCTCATGTTTGGCACCTGCTGGCTTAGGTCTTTTCATCACTGTTTATTAAAGTCCATGACAGCCAATGTTTGATCTTTTAATGGACAAGAGTCATTTTCAATCATTAGGTCTCGGGATTAGTCAATTTGGTCTTCAACCATGTCCAATAAAGACATGCAAGCCAGAGGGAGGCCCTTATAAATTTGTGATTTAAAAAACTTTATCGTCATGTTGACAGATTACGATTGTTCTTCAAAACTCTGTTTTGAAGAAAAGTCAAACAGTGTGTCATTTGTGATAATTTTCAAAAACGTTTCTAGTTGATCTCTTTAGGCGCAGTCATGGTTTCCTTGGCCAAATGCCATGTCAGCAACCCCTACAAAAAAGTGCCAAAAATTTCATCATTTTAGCTAAAAATCCAAAAGGGAAAAGTGAAATACAGAGTTGAATTAAATCAAGGAAAAGGTGCCAAAACAAAACATTACCAAAGTGGGTTTTGAAGAAACAGAAATCAAAACCATGACTCCAATGTCTTTATATAGAATTTTCACAAGAAACATTTTTCACACCAAGGTTAGAGAGAAGCATTTCAAAGTGATTGTGAGAGCTAGCGCATGTTTTGGGTGATGTTGGACGTGTTTTGACAGGCGCGATGCACAGGCAGAGGGGCGCGACGCACTAAGGGAGCACGACGCACTAGGTATGCTGCACGGCGCACACCCATAAAGGCCTGATTTTGCTCCAAATTGCAACAAACCACCTTTGAATCCCTTGAAATTACCAAGTAGGGTCGACATCTCAGTTTCTCATCCATTTTTGTGAATATGATGATGGTTTATGGCCGTTTATAGTTGCAATAAAAAAAACTCTTAAACCCTACCATTTGAAGTCATCAAAACCATTGTTATTAGGGTTGCAAATTTGTTGTGTTGATGACAACGTTCCTCCACCCTTTCATCCTTCCCTTCTTTCCATCATTCCCTTCCCCCCTATTCCATTTTTCCCATCTTTCCCTACCCTAAAACGTTACTAAACCCCTATTCCCTATCCCCTCCACTCATTTGTCAAATCTAAAACCCCAAAATCCTACCTTATAAAATCCCAAAACCCTCCTAAATGTCCCTAAACAAAATTTCTCCCCATAATCCCTAATCCCCTCATATTATTCCCCTTCCTAACAGTCTCTTTTGCATTGTTCCTCTTGGTGGCAGAATTCATAACAACACAGAGTTTCATACATCATCAAAGGGCAGTCCAAGCACAGTCCATATACAGCAGTCATGGCATCTGAGCATTCATTGGATTATGAAATGGAAACCCAAAGTGATTCATCCTTAGAAGAACAGGCTCCCAGAGACATCATAAAAGTGGCATATATGTTAGGGAAGAACCAACCACCCTTACCAAATTACAGGCCTACCCTCTTGCTATGTCATGTTTCCAGCATCTGTCATATCTTGTGTTTTATCAAAAGGTGGCTAGTGTTCGATTTCATCATGAGTTGGCTCGCCTTTTTGTGCTTCACTTACATGGAGAGCACACTATCTTAGCTGGTGTCACCTTCACACTTACACCTGAAACTGTCTCATTAGCAATCGGCATACCGAACGTTGGAGAACTATGGCACAAGAAACAGAAGGTTGATCGGCAGCATTATGAGCCATACATTAAGGCTAGTTTCTTGAGGCAACTCAAAAGAGTCTTTCCATTCTGATATCTGAAAGATGAATAAGCTCCACAAATGAAGTTGATCATGAAATATTTCAGCTGTGAGGGGAGGTTCTCTCGTTTATATGCATATCACATCAGGTTTCTCATGCATTTTACCAGGGTACAGATGATGAACATCCCATATTTCATTTGTAGGAACATAGAGAGGATGAACACCTTCATGCAACACAAAACCCCTCAACAGCAACTTAACAGTGTTTATCATTTTGCTCTTATTAAGATTTTGGTGGTTCATCAGCTGGGATTACAGGGCATTACTTGGGATGATTTCATCTCATGTGACCTCTTCAGCACTTCATAGGTATTATCAGAGGTTGAACATGAGATAGGTGGTCCTTCTCATCAGTATGAGCACCATGAGACCAATAGTGTGCCGGCATTCATCACATATCAGAGAGGCGTTAGACATTTGTTCGCAGCAACAAAGCGACTGTTATCTCCACCCGGGGTAGAAGGGGCATTTCTTTCGACATCAACAACAAAGGTACAGGACAGGGGCAAGGGGCCCATGCATGACGAGGGGCCATTAGGTGAACAAGAGGCTGACTTCATTCTCATTCATGATGATGATATAGATGTGGAGAATGCCAAACTTAGAAGGACCATCCAGGAGCACCAAGAATAGATCCAAGCCTTGTCTCTCATTTTGGAGAGGGCTAAGTGGATTATCAGGTACTTGGAGTAGAGGAATAAGCAGCTCAAATACAAGCAAGAGATCATGGAGCTGCAAAACATCCGCGAGAATTTTCGATCTGCCCAACAGAGGAGGATTGAGCTCACTCCATTAGAGCAAGAGATTAATAATGACTGAGAGTCTTGGCACAAGAGGATCAACATCCACCTTGAGAGACTGTTAGAGAAGGCTGACAAGGACAAAATGTTATTGAGGCATATGGTTCATCACTACAGGGCACAGAACACGAGTTCAAAGGCTCAAATAAGGAATTTGAAGGCGAAATTGAGGAGAGCGACAAAAAGACAAAAGAGGCAAAAAGAGAAAGATAAGCTCTGAATCTTGGCTGAAGCCTCTTTGGCCTAGCATAGCACTTCGTAGAGAATCTCCAGCCCAAATTTCAAAAAATTTGCGGCATTCTTGGTCATTTGACAAATTTTTGTGCACAAACAGGGTTTTTCTCCCTGTGTGCCGCACCACTGGCACGCGCTTATGCTAGGGAGCTCCAAATGGAAAAAAATTTACATTTTTGGATTTGGCATGAAAATTCATGACTGCTGGTACATGGCCAAGAAGTTTGGGCAAGTTTTGAGTCCTCAGGAGGTCAAAAACACTCAAAAAATGACCTCTCTACCTCTATTTTGACACATAGCGAGCAGTCTTGGGAGATTGATGTTTTGGAGGGGCAAATTCGCACCAAATTCAGAAATTCAACTTGGGTTGGAAAGTAGACGGGCAGGGATTTCTAAAAAGCACACTTGTGTACAAGTTGGACTTCAGAAAGTACCTCCAAATAACCTCCAAAGTGGCGTGATGCATACAATTTTGGGCGCGGCGCACAGAGACCCAAGGGCCAAAATCACTTCCGCTCTGCAAAAATTTGATTTACGATTTTCTCCAAGTCATCCTACTCATTTACACTATATTTTTCCTGGCACGTAAGACAAATTTTAAAAAGTATTTTCACTCAAGGTTGGCTTCTAGCCAAGTGGAGAAAGGAAGGCGAGCAGTTACCCAAAAATCTACACTACAGTTTTGTCATTTTTGTAACGTTGCACCTGTCACTAATGGTTGGATTTCCATTTCCAGTTTGTAATGAATTTGAAAAACGCCCCAACTTTGGGTCGTTCCATTTCCTAATGGCAAAGTCTATTTATTGTATGAAAAACCATTTGCAAAGAGTTGGTTGTAATTTCTCGGAGACTGTGGGAGAGAAACTTAGCGACTCATTGTACATTTTGACAGAGAATTAATGAGAGGTAGTGGCTCTGGTTCATGAGATTCATGTGGTGTGATGTTTAGTAAATGTATTTTCTTTCTGCTTCATATGTATTTTGTTATGTTTCACAGTTCATTCATATTCATTTCCAGTGAAAGTTTCTAACTAAGAAAAGGTAGAATTCATGTTTATTGCTCTGCCTTTGGGAAAGTTTCACGTTCTGTGTTCTTCTTCTGTTGAAGAGGATTCATGTGTTCATGCCCTTTTCACCCTCCTAAACAATCCTTCCATTTCAATTATTTCAAATTTAATTTCTAGACTTTCCACCTGTCTTGCCTCACAAAGTAATCTGTGCCTTTGTGTTAAATTCTCTGCTCATGTTGTTCGTTGGTCCCATACATCCCAGAAACTCAGTCATTTATCAAAAATTGCCTCTTGTTTCCATAGTTATCTACCTAGCCTAAAATCAATATTTCATTTTGAATCATCTCAGACTTTATTGTGTATTTTTACTGAGTGTGACCCGGAGAGAGCCCTCTCCTGTTCTGGCAGGGATAGCCACTAGACTGAGCGTGGTTTGTGGTTACCCTAAATTTTGTCTTCCTTCAGCCTAAGGCAGATTTAGGTGCTAACAAATTCTTGAATGGAAATGGGAGACGATCACCCTAGACTTTATCAGAAGGTTACCTCTTACTAAGAAGAAACATGACTCAATCATGGTTGTGGTGGACAGTCTAAGCAAGACCACTCATTTCATACTCATAAAGTCCACCTATAAGGTAGTGGAGACCAGAGACATATTTATAAGGGAAATCTACCGACTACATGGAAAACCCCGAGTGGTAATCTCTGACAGGGATGTTAAATTTACATCCGCATTTTGGAAAACCCTCTTTACTGGGTTAGGTTCTCAAATTCAATCCATTACTAGCTATCATCCACAGACATATGTCCAGACATAGTGAGTAAACCAAGGCTTGGAAGACATGCTGAGAATGTTCATAATGCAACAACTAGACAAGTTGGAGGACTACCTCCACCTCGTAGAGTTCTCCTGCAATAATGGGCATCACGAATCATTAGGTATGATCCCTTTTGAGGTGTTGTATGGAAGAAAGTGTTGGGTACATATAGATTGGAATAGTCTAGTTAATAACTTAGCATTAGGTCCTGATATTTTAGCTGAAATGGATGCCACCATTAAAAAGGTTTTCTATAACTTAAAAGCCATTCAGGATAGGCAAAAGGTTTATGCAGATAAGAAAAGTACTCATCAAGAATTCCAATTGAGGGATCATGTATATTTGAAAGTTAAACCCCACAATACCTTACAATGGAAGGGTCATGCTAAATTGGCACCCCGGTATTGTCGACCATTTCAAATCTTACAACTGATTTGGGTTGTAGCATACAAGCTAGTGCTCCCAGGCCATATCCAAGTCCACAATGCTTTACATGTGCCTTTGTTAAGAAAAATTGTGTATGACCCTCGACATATTATTAACAGGGAAAGTATGCAGGTAATAAAAGAATGAAGTTAATAACTTATGAATTATTATTTTAAAGAAATTTCTCACAACATATTACATTTGCACAAGTCAAACCCGAGGGAGAATTTCTAGAAGAGCCTCTTTGTATCCTCGATTACAGAGAAACCATCTTACAAAAATGAGCCATCACGGAAGTTAAAGTGTAGTGGAAGCACTTTGGCCCAGATGAGGCTACTTGGGAAGAAGAGGAAGCTATGGAGAAAGTGTATCAGACACTGTTTGCTTGAAAAGAGCACTAGCAGTGGTGTTCCTCTGAAGGGGAGGGAGCTGTAACACCTAATGATGCACCAACATATAATTTTACCAAGTTTTATTCATTACTATCAATTTTATTATGTTTAACATGGATTGTTAAAAAAATCAGGCTAAAATGCTAGAACATATGTTGTTAATTAATTAAAAGAAGTTGATTAGTTTGTAAAATAACTGAAGAATTAGTTAAAATAACTTCTGAAAACAGTTACAAGTATTTCCCCATATTTTCCTTCAAAAAGGAAATGATGGAACCCTGAAGGGGTTGGAAAAAAGGGAAGGGGACTATGGTGTGATTAATTTTCCTAGAGATAGATGATTTAGCCAGTGGCAAAGAACTATGATAACATTTCTTGGGTATGAGACTTGTCGTTGGACATACTACTCCTGAGACTATTTTATTCACTGTCAGGAATTCGAAGAGATTGAATGGGGATTCTAGACGTAATTTCCAGATCCAAGGCTAGGTTGAGAGACCTTCTAGAACGAAGGAGTTACATGCATGATTCACAATCAACGCAGGAAAATAGATAAGTAGTGTTACTGTATTTAATAATCGTCAATAGGAAAAGATTAATTGTCTTCTTTTACGTAACGAAAAAGTTAACATGTTAGTTAATTATTAATGAGATTCTATCACTAATAATAATAGGCATATTGCCTTTAGTTACATTTCAGTAATTTCACGTGCACAACAATAATCAGATACAAGAGTTATTCTACGCATCAAATAAATGAATGAATTATAGTATAAGAAAAAATATCCCTTTTACTTTCTAAGTATAAACTGTCTTACTGGAATTTAAAAGCTCACTAAATAATTTTACTAGAATATGCAAACTACTGATTTATGGAATTCCATAAGTACTTCTCTATCTAAGCATAACAAGAGAACATATGAAGAATGACAAAACCATTGAACTTCCATTTGGATAGTAAACAAATGATAACCATGATGGTTTGTATGGCTCTCGGGCGAGTTCTAGAAGGAACCCCTATGATCCAGTTACCCAGGATGCGCTTCAACTCTATCATTCAAAGATTGCTAACTCTTAAAGAAAAAGGAAAAGAACATAGATGACAATTAGCTAAATATAAAGATCACACATTGAAAAATTGTGAGCTAAATGCAGGGCTACAAACGGTGAAGCTAAACCTTAAAGAATAAACCTTGACCACGAACTATACTGCGAACTTCTATAAAATTGAGTTAGACATAATGTGGATCGTAATGCCACCGTAATATATTCATAAATGCTCAAATAAGAATGTGTACATGAAAACCTTCACAAAAAACCCTTGATGGGGTTTTATCAAAACTAATATCGTGCCACTAGTGGAATTCCACAGAGACCATTATTCCTATAGTGATTACCATTAAATCTCGATAACAGCCATAACATCCAGTCGACAAAGACTTAAGAGTTTAGTGTAAACAAATTTAATACAGTTCCTCAGATAAAGAAAGTCTGTCACTAGAAATGAAAATTCCAGGATAGACCTAGGTAGAGACAAACCTGAAAAACAAAGACAATGAAGTATGGTAAGAGAGTAGCCTCTTTCCACAAACCCCTTGCCAAATATGAAAATTCACATTGTTGCCAGACGTGCCTACAAGTAGAGAATTCCATAAAGTAAGCATGGAGCACGAGTCAGAAGGAAGCTGCGCTAGCAACAAAACACTTGTAAGGAAGAAATTACGTGAGAGGAGGCTTGTCGAGCCATGAGCTGTGAGGTATAGTTAGAGAAGTATTTGCATTAGTGGATGCTTGAGAGTAATCTTCTATAATTCACCATTTCTATCCAGTGCCCTTACCTCAGGTTGCCGCATGAACCTGATGCGTCCCTCCAGGGAAATGAGTTCAACCATTGACGGTTCCACCTGTTGCATGAGGGCATGTAAGAACAAAAGAGGCCTGCATACTAAATATCAAAACAGAAATGTATAATAAATATCCATAGAGAAAAATAGAATGAATGTCAACAGATTAAGAATATAAGAGAAATTAACAAAGCCTTTGTCGCCTCCTGAGGAGAGACTATCCATATCGTTGTCCAGTCACTCTCAGTCGCAGAGCCAAATAAAAACCCTATAGCATTACCAAATGACCCAAACTCTACCTAGTCTATGAAATATTCCGTCGATTAATGCCAAATCATGAAGGTTGTGGATCTCACCCAATCTGACGGTGTAGGTCAAGCCACGTGTCGAAGTTGAGAGCCTTCTAACCAGTCTCATCAACCTTAATTGCAAAACGGTTGTGTCAGTGAAAGGGCCTCGAGGTCCTATCTGTTTACAGAGGGAAACATTTTCAAGTGTATGCCAGTGAAGAGGAGTCTTAAATAGTGCAGGTATTGTTGTACACCAGAATTAACGACTAGACAATCTTTAACACATAGCTCCTTGGTAAAATGGACCTGTATTGTGTTAATAATGTTTTTTTAATGTATAGTTTGGTGTTTAGCATATTACAAAATATCTTTTCTCTCAATGTATTTATCCTCCAACCTACAGAAAATATGACGATGAACAACACATGAAGGAAAGATGAATCAAGAGATATGTAATTTGAATTTTTACTTTTGATATTACTTTTCAGTTTTCACATTGTCGTGATGATATTATAACACTTCCATGATATTTATTTTTCCTCCAAATCATAATATTGCCCATATTTATTTAGTTTTAAATATGCAATTTTTAAAATATATTTTAATTATTATTTATTTGAGTTAACTTTAACAGCTTTTTTGGAATGAATAATATATAGATAATTATAATATATAAACCATTAAATTTTTAGAAATTAAAAGGTAATTATTTATAAATACATAATTATTAAAACATTTTGATCAAATTCCAAAATAAGGGGATAGATATGAAAATAAAAGTTATAATGATATGGTCTATTAGGTTTTGAATAGATAATGATCCTGGTTTCTATTAACACACTCCTTAATGTGAAGTCACTAAGTCAATTTTTCGTCTTTTTAAAGTAATATTAGACATAATAAAAATGTAGTACCCATAAACTTAAAAAAATAAATTATAATAAATCATGTACTTATATTAACATTGTATGTAAATATAAAACATTTAAAATAAATTCAACTTATTATTAATAAACAACTTGATGGTCACATCAATTGGTTATCATCATGTTAAAAATATTGATGTAAAAAATGAGATTCAAACCTCTAATTACTTGTGTTTCAAACATATATATTCGCTTTGTAACATCTTAAATACCATTAAATATTATGATTTCATAATATATAGTATATTATGATTTCCTAATTATAATTTTTGCACGACATATATTGCTTTAATGTAATAATATATAATGTTTTAATGCAATTGTTGTGACATGGAAATCATCCCATGTTGTAAACTATGAATATTTTATCATTTATTTGTTTGGTTTTCTTCAATAGTATGTATTTTTTCAAAGTAATAGATAATTTTTACGATGGTTGGTCAATAATTTATCTAAAAGTTCCTTAAGTTTCATGTTAATTAAAAATACCGAAGGGAGTTACCAAGGTTGGCTTCATGTTAGTGTTAAAGATAACCAAGAGACCCTATAGAATCGAAAATTCTTACATTGAGAGATGGAGGGATTGTAATTGTAAGAATGAAGTGATATTGTTCCATGATTATTGTATGATGTAACTAGCAATGAGTACATTATGATGTAATTAGCAATGAGTATATTATGAAATATTTATTCAAAAGTCTTGAAGATTGATCATAGTTGGGATTTGAAACGTTGGTATAAAAGAGTTTAAACTGTGGATTTTCTGGTAACTAATTCAAAAAATACTTATCAATCAACTAGGAAGTCAGCATATGGCTCTATAGACCAGCAATCTCGTTTATCGATATTAACATTGATGTTATTAAGTTTTTGTCACATGTTTCCGTTTGTGCCTTTAGGTAATTAATGATTAGCAACATAAGCCATGTTTATTGAGTAACTTAGAACTAGACAAGGACGCAGGTTTATAAGGATGAGAAGGAAGCTTTAAATGAAAAGCAAGGGGTTGATCACAAAAACATTGAATTGCGGGAAAGCTTTAAATTGTGACAATGAGACTTTAAATATCCACTAAAAGGAAGTTTATATTCACAATAATGAAAATATGGGATATCAGAATGTTTAAGGCATGTTTGGTTTGTGAAGGCATGGCACCATTTTGCATTGTATTTTTACTTTATCCAAAGAACGAATTATCAACTTCTAGTTATCAAAAGATGTAGAAAATCTCAATCATCGTTGTAATTTGATGAATAAATTTTTTGTCATTAAACATTAGATACAATTAAGAGTTTTACTAAAGTCTAAATCATTTTCTTCTTCTGAGTCATGATTCACTAAAATGTTTTTCACTATAAAAGTCAAAATATTATTTATTCTTTAAAATTTAACTTTCAAACTCTTAACCAATTATCATATGAATAGATTTTATAACCTAATGCACTCTTTTAATTAATATTTATTTGTACCTTTTACTTTCTAATGTTAATAATGAAAGCTCACGGACTATTGAAAAAATGAAAACTAATTCTCTATAAATTGGAAATTTCACTCACTATCTCACTAGCTTCTTATAAAGTATGATGTAGAATAGGCCTTAAGACCTTCTTGTTTTCCCTAGAATAAGCCTGTGGGGGCTCTAAGGCCTATGACTTACCCTAAACAAGAATCTGCACCCACAAACAACCCTCAAACAACCTTCCCCTAAATCGGTCCTCTAGAAAAATAAACCGACCCTCCAAACAACAACTTTGGTTAGCTTAAAGTGGCCCTAAAAGAACTCCTCTCCTACACATGCCACCACATCTTGTTGTGGCCAAAATATGGATATTTCCTCCTCAACAAGATCTTATCTTCAAGTTATGTGTTGCACATTAGATGCCTAAAGTTTCCTCCAACACCTTCTATTTATACAAAAATAGAAGGGCTCCTCCAATGTCATTCTTGGGTTGTCCAATTTGTCAAGAGGCTTATTTAACAAAAGTCGGCCTTGACACTTAGGGTGCAACCCCACTCATGAACTTCAAAAATTGATATCTTCATTTCGACAAATTGGAATCAGATGATTTTCATTGCATTAGATTCATTCACCGAGAGCTATCATCCTCATCAATCACATGTCGAAATGTTCTCATCATTTTTCCCCAAATATTGATGGGTACAAAGCCCCTACCTTGGGTTCCAAGCCCACAAGTGTCTCTTGTGGTGCTTTGTCCTCCAATCCCCAATCCCTAGGGCATCAATTACCTCCCAGGCTACTCAAAAATAAATAAGGGAGAGAGAACATAAAAAGGATATATGCATTGTAGTAACCCACAAATCACAAGCCTCACCTTTGAGGTGAGGTTCTATTCAAAATGGTTTATCTTATGTCAACCGCATGCATATACAATAAAAAATAATTAATAGATCCATAAATATAAAGAGAAATAAACCCTCATAGTGTATATTTCATATTTCTTAATGTATTTTAGTATATATGTTGTGACAAACTATAGAGTGGAATATAAAAAAAAAAATTTAAGAATCTTAATGGTATTACATCAATTGTATTTTCATATATTGTGTAGATTTGCAAGGAATTAAAATTTGCTAAGTTAAAACTCACAAAACCCAAGCCATCACCAACAAATTTATTAATAACCCTCAATATGCTACAGAGGATAAGTTTGCATAGCTGGATTCACAAGTTGCAACTATAAATTGAAATGTGAGCCTCCGCATAAAAACCATTACAAAGAATATTAGGTTATTGGGAAAACATGTAGGTTTGAACGCAGAAGTGATCTAGTTGGATTATCATGACTAAAAAAAATCCAAGTCTTTAAATGCTAATAAAAGGGTCTCAATATCAAAGAACTTATCAAACATTTCATATACTAAAATATATTAGAAAATATGAAAGGATGACACAATTAACACATGAAATCACTAGGGCTTCATGTGGTAGTATGGTACTTTATGTTGTTGATGATGTGCGAATATTGATGGTGGAAGGTGGTAGTATGGATGTTGATGTGGCACTAATGTTGAAATTCTAATGGGACAATACAATAATTGACTTGATACTCTAAACTAGATTGTAAGTGGCGGACACAGTGAAGTGACATGAACAACCTTTTTTGTGAAGGGTTGATGTGGACCATTTAGAGGGTCTCAAATGCAAACTGGAAATGGACTATGGTTGATGTGGACCATTGCAGAGCCGATTCAGGAGTTTATTGTTATGCTACTGAGTGCCTTTTACAACGACGTTATAAAATGCATTATTTTCACCTCCCAAACAAAAATACAATGACTTAACCAAAGTACCAAACCTTGGATTTTTTTGTATCCAACAAAAAATAATACTTTAAACTCAAATAACATAGATTTGCAAAATATCACCATGGTCAACGAGATCAACCGAACGACTTGGTGTATATAAATCTAATACTTTTTCCAATGCACCACAAAGTGTTGTGTTATGAGGATTTTTAGACCAGAGTAGTTTTAAGTTATTCATACTATGTGTATTTTGAATAGAAAAGCTTTTAGAGAACTATTTTTGGCTATTTAAGGGAAGGAAAGTGGTTTTTTAGATACCAAAACATTTGTAGCAGACCTAAGGACAGGTAGTGTTACAGGTTGGAGACTTACTGAGAATCCAATCCATGTCCTAAGAAACACAAAAATATTAACCGATAAGCTAGCCATTGAAGGATTACAATACAATGGGGAAGTATAGGATACTAATTAGAATCAATAGTTTCTAAACCAACTAAGATTAGCATATCAAGACATAGCAGACTAAGAATACAACCCCATTAGACATCGCACATATGAAAGACCACCCTCCTCATCTTAAGATGAGTGTTGCAGAATAAAATGTCGAAGGAATGATACCTTCTAAATGGTATCCTACATGAGCTCCCATATATAACACACAAGAAATTATAAGGAGATTACTTTGGTAGCCTATAGGGAATCTACATAAAATGGTGCGAAACTTGGGAGTACGAAGATTAGGAGAGAATTCAAGTGGAGGCATGTATTAATTGTGATCATTCTTAGTTGCAAACTCTTGAGACAAATAAATTTCTTGCCAATATAGTCCACAACTGTCACTACCTCTTCACAATTAATCTAATCAACATTTCAATTTGGGATTTTTCTTTGACTTTAAATTTCCTCCTTACAACATTGAACACATTTCTAATTAGTGGGATTTCAATTTTATATCCCTTCCTTCCCCCCTTCTTTGTATTCTTACAAATCTCTCATTGAGTTTCACTCCATACTAATTCACTCATGTTTTTCATTGCTCCACGTATTAAGCCTATCAAAATGACCACATGTAAACTCTTTGCACTTAAAAAAAGCAATAAAAGACGGTGATGTGGCTTCTCTCCATCATTAGAGCATAGTCCTTCAACCAATCAAACTCAAGCATAACACAAGAAGCAATGGTGCTACGTGGATGCAATACCTACAAAGAGTTCAAAGAACCATCTTAGATATAGAAGAGCATGTTAGGCAATCGATGCTACATTCCTAATAGAGACGTTGATGGCAACACTAAGGATTAGATTTCAAATGTAAGGAATTCCACTAGAGCTCGAAGAACCCCTTACATGCAAACAATTAATATCAATTGGCATTTAAATGCGCTAATAGGTACAATCATAACTAACACTTAATATCTAATGGCATATAAAGGCACTAATGAGCAAAGTAGTATCTTGCGATCAATCTCTATTAAGTTATTAAGTTACACTGACCCTAATGGGTGGATTCATAACTAATAAAGCAGACGCACAACAAGAATCACTCATCTTATAGGAGACGCACAACAAGAATTACTCATCTTTATAGTAGAATTATTGAAAAATCTTAATAAGGTCAATAAAATTGTCACAATCATTACCAAAAACTTGACTTTTATTCCAATGAGAATGACAATTTTGTTTTAACATAAAATAAAATAAAATAGTAAATAGTATTAATAATTTTGAAAATTTGAATCTATAGAATTGAAGATTTTGCAAAGTGCTACATCTAGGTTTTATCCTTTTTTAAATGTTAATATAAATAATCTTCTTTATTTATTAAAAAAACAATAGAAATTAATATGATTTGTAACATGCTAAATATTGTTGCATAATTTTTTAAAAGTTAATATAAATAAATATCTTTCCTTATTAAAAATATAAATTAATAATAAAGATAAACGAAAAACCAAACCAAAAGTATACTATTAATAATCTATCTTTTTGAATATAAATAGTATATCTTTCTTTTTTAAAAAAACAAAATAAATTAATAAATAAATGTTACCATATCCTTGACTCCATTTCGCTCCTTGTAGCCATGGAGGGACTAAGTAACCTAAGTGTCCACTTGTGTTACTAACCCCATCACTGGGTGCAAGTGTCATATAAACACAGTTAGGATTTCAACCTACACTAGTAGGGGTATATGAGGTGGGCACAACCCTTGGCTGATAGCGAGGGACTTGGATGTTAGTCATATTTTGATATGATGGTGTGTGCTCTGCAATCTTTCCAGCATATTGGACATCATCTTATTTGCCTCAAACTAGCTTCGACCATAGACTTCCCTGCTTTTCACCCCTCCTCTTTCCAGCACTTCCTAAACCTTTCTTGCCTCCCTCTCTTGCCCTGCCAATTATTTTTTATGTTGCTTATCTTCACTTTATTTTTGTATTTCCATCCTTTCCTTTGTTTGGGCTTCTGTTGTTGCAATCCTTATAGCTCTCTTATCCTTGACCAACTCCTTCTTTCTCTTTTTAGTTTCTTGAGTTTCATTTTTTTTTTTTACATTGAGACTCAAATAGTAAATTCATATAATCTTCAAGTGTGAGCAACTGTGAAATCCTCCCAAAACGAAGACAATTTGCAGTTGAGTGCCTTAGTGAGGGCTCCCTCTCTATTGGTAACTTTAGGAATGCACCAAGTAATCTATGATTCACCCCATGCTTCGTAGGATCTGACACTTTCTTTCAGCCTTTGATACATTTGATTAGCCCCCATTATTGTCTTCTTCAGGTACCTCATGCTCAACAAAGTCCTCTTCCAGTGAACCATTGTCCACAAAATAATGAACAAGTTCAGTGCTCAACTTTGGTGGTTGTGAAGGCATGTCCATGCTTTCCTGTTTGGTGGTAGACACATTATGTGGGTTGATATTCATCATGGCCTCTGCCAACCATGATGGTGGGCTTACCTGGGTTGGCATGCCCAATTGTTCATTGTTAAATCATGTTGCATTATCATTTGAAATCAAGTTTGCATTTTCATTTGCTATTTCAACTGCCTTGTATGGAATATCACATGCAGAATTGGGATATGGTTCACTGAGTGTGATAGACTCCATGACATTAACAGTTAGTTCATGAATGAACTGTCTCATTCACATGTTCATCATCATCACCACATAAGTTCCCTTCATAAAGGGACATTATACCTTCAGCAACAACAACATCTTCGGCATCAACATGGTCTTCTAAGTTCTCTGCTTCTTGACCTTCCACATAAAATGCTTTCTTACATCAAGTATCATGCATGAGAGAATCCACATTAAGTGGCCATATATCAGTCCTCCTAAATCCAACCTTGATATTAGAAGGTGTGAGAGCCCTTTTAATGCTTTACTTGCAAGCTCAGCTAGCTCAAACCTCTTTAATTCCAAGGGGGATTTTTTTCAGTTTCATGAACTCGTGACCTTATTGTGATTCTCTTCTTCTGTATCTTTCTAAACTCCCTTTATCTTTTGTCATGCTTCCTCAATTTCTTTTTTCATATCTCACCTCTCATTTTCACTGGAATTCTCAGCCTATCCTTCCCCGATGTTTATCTTCCTCCATAACTCTCACAAAGTTCACTCCCTACCCATTAGCTTCCATTTTTCATTGCTCCCTCTCCTTTTCTTAAACCTACAATAATGGTCAAGCCTTGACTTTTTTTCTCCTCTACAAAGTGGTGGAAAAGGTCGACTATTCTTAATCTCTACTAGAATATAAATACCTTAATGGGTACATTCCTAACTAACAAAGTTGATGCACAACAAGAATTGGTCATTTGTATGGAAGAAATTTTAGACAAAGTTTAATGCTCAATACAAAAGACCTTAACCCTTGCAAAAAACTTGAAAAACCTTGAAAATACTCCTATACTAGTTCAAGTGAATACTCCTATAGAAATTATCACTGCTATTAGTTTAAAGTTTAATTGATAAAGATAAAAATAATTTAATAGAAATATAAAATACTAAAAATATAATAATCTTAATTCAAATTATGTTATAATAAGTTTCAAAATACTACCAATTAAATTGCAAATTGTTTTGCAAAAAGTTTTACAACTGATCAAATAAATAAATAACTAAATATAGAAATCAATTCAAATGATATAATATTTAAAAAAATTAACTATTCTTAATACCCAAATAATTTGAGATACTTTGTCTTCTACTTAAATTTAAATCCTTTTTAATTACTATTCAACCTATATTATTATAGTTTGGACCCAAACTATCTAATCATATATTATTAGTTTGGCACACATATACATAATATATATATATATTTATGTAATGTGGGCCCAAACTAATATATATAGTTTGAATAGTAATTTAAAATGATTTTTTATGTATAAAAGGTACACCTGATGATGATAAAATTTTATTATATTTAACTTTTACTTTGAATATTACTATATATAATATAATTTTATTTATATATATATATATATTATTATATATATATATTTATATTTTATTTTATTTTCCAATAATTATTTACTAAATTATGCGGTTTCTAATCCGTTACATTCGATTAAATTAACCAAAAAATGGACAATATTACTTAACGTGAGTAAATATTCTATGTTCATTCCAGCGTTGAGCTGGTCGTCGGCCATTAACCTCAGGGAAGATAATAAAGGGTGCAACAGATTACGAAACATTTTACGAAACTATCATATCATTTCTGAAATCCATTAATATCATGAAACCGCATTCCATGAATGAGAGCGAAATTTTGAAATCCATTAATATCATGAAACCGCATTCCATGAATGAGAGCGAAATTTTGAAATCAAGTTTTAGACGGTGTAAACGAGCACACAATATACAACATTGTCAGAAGCATATTAGCATGAAAAAGGAACGAAATAATTTATGGAATGTCTTACGAAATCATATTAATATCATACAAACGCAACAACATGTTAAAACGAACATTTAATAATAACGGGGAAACATTTAATAATAACGGGGTAAGGGTTAACTGTGGTTCTCGTTTGGGAAAGAGACCTATTTCAACCCATCTCTGCACAGGGGACATGAAATCCGACGTAGAAACCACTGGAAGATACAATTGCGATGGAAAGGATGATTACAGCGTAATTTTATTCCAGGTTTTTTAGTGGAAAACACTTCAACACATATTGCGCATGATAACCGATCACTGTCACCATCATCTGTGCGAGCGAGCTCCTGAGAGATATCAACATTTTCACAAGAGTATAAAGCTGCGATAGTAGCAATCACTGGATGGTTGCGATGGTGGGTGACATATTGGTCTCGCAACTGAGGATCGAGATCATAAGTTTCGCAAACGATTTTCACAGAATTAGGAGTACTGCTATTATCCTCCAACAATTGCAGGATTCGTTGACAATTTTCAAAATTGCCACTCCAAACAGTTAGCTGGCCCCAAGCATATCCATCTGAACGACTCCAATCCATTACATTTCGGAACAAAACAACATTAGCATCTTCAACCATTGAATTCTTGACAGTGTTTTGGCCGCCACTGAAATTCAGTGGGTGCCATTCGTGCCCTCCAATCTGTCGGATTTCGTCTAAGCGCTGTGCGTCCTCATTTTCGAATGTACTATCACAAACCCATCGGTTGCCATCTGATCGTGTGAAAATTCCTGATACCAGATGCTGCCCGCTAATTTCCTTCTCCGCCACTTGTGGGACTTGGTCCGTTCCATTTGGGTCTGACATCGTCGTGACTGGTAGTCTCTCCGAAGGAGATCGACTGTTTCTCTGGGCCTGTAGATATGCATTAATGTTGATAAAATGTTTTTTGGCGCGAGGTCTTAAGGTATTCTGCCACCTTAAGTTGACCATGATATCACTCTGCTGCTGAACGATATAGCTTCCTGAGCCACAAATGAACAGATCCATTTCGTATTTCGCCTAACTAGTAATATAGGTGAAGAACCAGTGTTCTTGTTGCGAAATGAGTGTCCTCGCTTGTTTTGTACGCTAGGTATATTTTATATATACAAAAGTTGGTGTCGTTATTTGGTGTCGTTTGGTATAAATATATATATCTTAATGAATGAAATTAATCGATATTCATATGATGGACCCATATAAACTATTGTGATTGGATAGTG
The DNA here is from genome assembly GCA_000404065.3 of Pinus taeda. NCBI lineage: Eukaryota > Viridiplantae > Streptophyta > Pinopsida > Pinales > Pinaceae > Pinus > Pinus taeda. The sequence continues at coordinate 43,166 of APFE030108987.1, read as the reverse complement.
TGCAAAGATGTTTAGATGCTATTGAATCTTCATTTCATTTCAATTAATTAAATTAAATTAAATAAAAGTAAAGGAGAAATTGAACCATTACTTTAATCCGGAATCCCTCATAAGGTTAAACCATACAGTAAACTAACATCCAGCTACCAAAGAAGAGTAAACCTATGCTCTAACTAATGGCTTTTGAAATCTGAACAGAACAACGCTCGCACCTGACCGTTAAACATTTCTATGCTGGCCATCACTTAATGATCACTTAATGATTAGGGGAGGGATCAACGTGAGTTATTTAATCATCAAGAGGAGTCTTCTATTCTGTATTGATGAAAACTGTTTAATACTTCAATCCTCCCAAACATCGAACGTGGAAATGGTGCAAGCTCACCAAGAACATCTGGATAAGTATCTGATCGAGTGCAGCTCCTCTGATTATTTAAAGCTGGGTTTGAACCTGAACCTTTCTCTTCAGAGGATTTGAAAATGCTCGACTGAAAGGAGAGGCATCTTCAACCGATCTGGATTACCCAGTTTTTGTTAGGTAACCGAGGGGACAAGAGAAACCAAATAGGTTTAATATATATATATATGATTTTAATATTATTGTTAGTGTTACTTTTGCATTCAATTTTGTCTTCACTGATTATTAAGTTTTTTTTATTAAAATTTATGTTATTTTTTTAAAATTTCACATTGGAAATTTATAATTTTATTTATTATTATTATTTAAATTTTATTTATTTGTAACTTGATTGGTTAAGGTCTTATTGTAAGTGACATTTAGTAACTTTCATTTTTCTATTATTTTAATACATTTCTTAGAGTAGTTCAGGGAGGCCACAAATTCTTCTTGAAAATAGTGGAAATTGTGGTAAAATTTTTGAGAAATCTGGATTATATTTGTTAAACTTCATGATTTTGGGTGCCCAAGAGATTTTTTATGGTACTGAATCCATTTCCATCATAAAAAATAACAATTCAAACACTCAAGTGATCATATTTTTTGGAAAAAAAATAATCAAATTCTAACCCAAAAAAAAATAACTTTCCAGCGAATATATATATAGCTTTAATAGAGAAAACTAAGTTTTCATTACCAATAAACAACTATTTCTGTTTCCTATTTTTTATTCAACTGGAATTGCTACCGCTGATCCTCCCCTTCTCTTCAAAAATGTTATTGTTTCATTTTCCTTTTTGGTTTAGTTTCCTTTTCCTCCCCTGCTTTGTTGGTGTTTGTTGCTTTTTTCAAATCCCCTGGTTTACAACATGCTTGACGGCTATGAAATGAAATTAATTTTAATACATCTATCTTTTAATGTTAAGAGTTGAGACCATGAAATAAAACCGTATAGGATAATTACAACACAGAAATTTTATTAACTTGTTTTGAATTTTGGTTTAACATTTTTTATGCCATTTATTGTTAAACGATTTATCCAGAGAATACGTAGAGTAGTTTCATATCATTTCAGGGAGTAGATCAATTCAAATAACATTTTTGTTTTTTAAATTACCTCAATGTTATCTATGGAATTATCTATGAATTTTTTTATGATTTCATTGGCGATTTTGATTTCCTCATCTACAAAACAGGACAATAATGTAACTCATTTGAACTTTCTTGCAATATAACGATAAACATTTTCTTTCATTTGAGTTTGTTTGGAAAATATAAAGCTGTGTCTTTTTTTTTTTTTAAGATTTGTAGGATTGTGATGGTAACTGAATTTGCTAATTAAGGTTATGGTTTACTTTCACTTGTGTTCATTCATTTAGCAGAGATATTTTTTTCATTTATATTTTTTCAATTCTAGATTTTCACTATTGTTTGATGGGCATATACTTTTGTTTATATTAATTTCTAGATTTAATTTTAAATATCATTATTATAGGAGGATCAAAAATTTATGTCACTTACTCATTGTTTAGCATTAGGAATCCAATTTTTATTATTTATTATTATTATTATTAATTTATTTATTTGTAACATGATTGGTTGAGGTATTATTATGGGTTGTTTAGTAACTTCCATTTCTACTAGTTACTAATTTTTGTTTTTAGTTTCATTTCTTTTTTATTTACACTTTGGTGATTTCTTTTTCTCTATATCCATTTTCTTGACTTTTATGATTGCTTCTGTTATTTTTATAAAACATATTTTAATTCAGATATATATATATATATATATTATATATATATATAAACAATATTAGTTAATAGTATTTCTTAATCTTTAGTGATGACTTTCAACAATAACAATATTTTATTAGTTGTTTTATTTTTATGATAAAATCTGTCTTTATTTTTTTTTAGCTTAATTGAATTTTATTTAAGCTAAGGGGTAGGTACTAGCTATATGCAACCTTGTTTATTTATGTAGTTGACCATATTGGTATTTTATTTTCTTATCTGTTTTACTCAATAAAAGTTATTCACAATTGATCATATTGATATCTGATTTTCTACTCTATTTCACCTATCAAAATCTATTTTTTGTATACAATGTTTTTTCATTTAATGTTATAGTATATGATAAGTATGTGTTCCAAAAAGTATGTTTTTTTTTATAGTTAAAATTAGTATATTATAATTGAATAATGGAAATTATAATTTGAGAGATAACAATAAAAGTTTTGTTCCATATCCCCTATCTTCACTACTACACACACAATTACATCCATCTCTGTATTATTATTTAAATTTATTTATTTGTAAGGGATTGGTTAAGGTGATGTTTAGTAAGTTCTATTTTTTTACTAGTTACTACCTTTTTTTTTCTTTTTTTATTATTTTTATTATTATTTTGATAGAAAAATTTAGAAGAAGAAAAAATAGTTAAAAAACTTTTCCAATAATTTTTTTTTAAATTTAAATTTTCAATTTTATTACTTTTTATTTTAGTTATAATTTCTTTGGTTTTTTTTTCTCTATATTCAACTCTAATTCCATATGTTCATTTTTTTTCCTTGTTAATTTTTCTTCCACATTTGTATAATTTTTGTAGATTAGTATATGGAGGCCACAAAAACATAGTGGAAATTGTGGAAAAAATTTTGTGAAATCTCTTTTGGATTTTTGGTGCCTAGGGGGTTTTTGATGGTGTTGAATCCATTTCAACCATAAAAAAAATAAAAATAAAAGTCAAACACTTCTATGATCATAATTTTTGGAAAAAAAATAATCTGATTCTAACCAAAAATAACTTTTCGAGCAAGTTTGTGCCATGAGGAGACCACCAATTTTCAATCCTAAGAAACAAATATTTATCTTTTGTATTTTTTATTCAACTAGAAGTGCTACTATGCACCGTCCATCCTCCCCTTTTTTGCAGAAATGTTATTGTTTCATTTTCTCTCTTTGGTTTATTTTCCTTTTCCTCCTATGACCTATTGTTGTGTGTTGGTTTCTCGAAATCTCCAGGTCTACAACATGCTTGGCCACTCTAAAATCAAAGCAATTTTTTTTACATCTTTCTCTTCATGTTCAAAGTTGAGGTGGAGAGAAAGAGATAAAGCCCTATGATAATCACAACATAGTTATTTTATTAACTTGTTTCAAATTTAAATATTAGATTTTGGTTTAACGTGAGTTTAACGTTTTTTATTCCATTTATTGTTAAGCAATTTCTCCACGAAATATGTCAAGTAGTTACATTATTTCACAGAGTAGGATCAACTCTGTTAGCAATTTTGTTTCTTTGAAAAAAACTACCTGAATGTTATTTATGGAATCATATATGAAAATTTTGATGATTTTGCTTTCCCCATTTACAAAACATGACAATATCATATGAGGCTCATTTTAATTTTCTTGCAATGTAAGGATAAACATTTTCTTTCATTTGTGAATGTTACTTATGGAATCATCTATGAAAATTTTGATGATTTTGCTTTCCCCATTTACAAAACATGACAATATCATATGAGACTCATTTTAATTTTCTTGCAATGTAAGGATAAACATTTTCTTTCATTTGTGTTTTCTCAGAAAGTATAAATTTATGTCTCTCTTTTTTTTCTCTTAAGATTTGCAGGATTATGATGGTAATTGAACTTGCTAAGTAAGTCTATGGTTTCTTTTAACTTTTGTTCATTTAGTAAGAATAGATACTCTTTTTCATTTATATTTTTTCAATTCTACATCTTCATTATTGTTTGATGAGCATACACTTTTGTTTATATTAATTTCTAGGTTTATTTTTGAATATCATTATTTATTTACGAAGTTGAGCATATTGATATTTTATTTTCTAATTTGTTGCACTCAATAAAAGTTGTCTTGTCACTCAATAAAATTTGTTCACAATTGATCATATTGATATCTGATTTTCTATTGTATTTCACATATCAAAATATTTTTTTTGAATACAATGTTTTTTCATTTAATATTATAGTATATTATAAATATGTATTGCAAAATTTATGATTTTTTTATAGGTAAAGTTAGTATATTATAAGTGAATAATGGAAATTATAATTTGAGAGATAAAAATAATTTTTTTTTTCCATATCCCCTGTCTTCACTACTACACACACAATTACATCCATCTCTATATAGATTCCCATTAACATTGTAGGAGAAAAATATTCGTGCAAAACAAGTTTCCTAGATTTAACTTTGCATTTAATTGAAACTAAGTTTATGCATATCAATTTGAACCAAACAGTCCTAAAGAGATAAATTTATAAAGCTTCACTTTACCTAATGAGGTAGGGTGCTAACAAAAAGTCACCATTTTAGCACAAAATTTTCACTTTTATATCTATTTTTCCATCAAGGCTTTAAGTGAGCCAACAATACAAACTTTAATTTAACTATATTAAGTCATTTATTTAAGTGAGTCAAGAATCCAAACTCCAAATTAACTATATTTAAGCTAAGCGGATAGTAATAACTACTATGTAGCACGTGTTATATTATATAATAATTATATTATAACAATATACTATAATAAAAAAAAACACATTGCACTTGGCACTGGTATGGACTAGGTAACTGCAAGCATCATGCTGACCTAACTCGAGCCATGAAGTCATCCATTGGAGGCTAGAGTAGGGATAGGAACACGATATTTATTGGCTAGAATGGTAGATAAATTTTGAAATGCAAAAGCATTGGGCTATGATACTTGTAGTTGGGATATTTTCCATCCACTAAGGGGATAAAGTTTGAGCTATGCCACTTCTAGTGGCTATTGAGGAGAATTGGGAGAAAGGAATCACCTATCATGTTAGACTTTCAATGGCTACCCAATACTTCTACCTAGTGCACACTTAATGTGCATTGTTGTTTCCTCTTTATGATTTGTTTCTAAAATATGTTATTGATGTTGCTCAGAAACGTTTTCTTCCTTTTGCAAAGACTTTTGGAGTTTTATGGCTTTCTCTGGGAATTTGGGGCATTTCTTTTATTTTATTTTTGGAACTTGATCTCCATTTACATCCTGGTGCTTTTGTTCGCTCGTATTGAGTCACCTTATTTATATGCAATTTTCCTTTTTTTTTGATATTTTATGGATATGGTGATGCTGACTGCAAGGATCCTCCAAACTCTCTTTGGCTAAATTATCTTTCTAGGGATTCCTCTCCTTCCTTATGTTGCTCTGACCTCCTTCATTTTATCGACTCTCTTGGGCTGAATCTTTGTAATTGTAGGCATAAATGGTGGCAAGAGGTAATCATGTATCCAATTTCTCTTTGGTGTTTTAATACCTCACCAATAAAATTAAGTGAATTGTGTCTGATTAGTCCAAGCTACCATAAGTAGTGTTGGGAAATTTCGATCAGATTCCTCTCAATAATATGTAAGTATTTCTCCATAGTTTCTGTTAGGCCCCTATACTACTAGTGTAACCCCTTATTATTATTATTACAACCCCCTTATTATATTGATGTACCCATGTAGTGCCCAGATTGTTACTATTGTACCCAATAGAAGCCCACTATTGTTATTATTGTGCCCTTACATTATTATTGTTATGTCGGCTCTGATTATATCATGACCCCTTAGACTCCTATATATAGAAAGGAGGTCTTTTCATTTGTATCATCCAAGAATTGTTCATTTTTAATGAAAAGGAGGTTTCCCCCTCGAAGAGGCTGAATTCTAAGGCATTGATCTATCTTTTCTATCTTTTCTTGAGCTGGTTTCATAACATTTGGTATGAGAGCTTTGGATTCTAGGGTTTCGCTACTCCAAACAGGTCATCATGGAATTTTCGCTATAACTTTTTTTCTGCGACATTTCAGAAGCTAACAAAAAAAAAACCATTTGAGAAGAAATCACGTTGAATCTCGGGTCTGAATTTCAGAGTTGTTCGTGCTATATTTGTGGAGATATGATCTGAGAAAGTTGGTCTTTTTGTCGACTCCTAAATTACATTCCAAACAGGTGACCTAGGGAAAAGATTCATAAATTTCTCTCTGAGCATCGATTAAAATTTCGTAAAAAGGTACAGAAAGAGGACAAAATGTAGTTTCTTGTATATATTTGTCATATCCAAAGGTCGAAACATGGACATGTGGCACGTCGTACAAGTTCGCTCTACTGAACTAGTCTATAATCAGATTGTTGTGGGAGATTTGGCATAACTCTTCCTTGGAGAATCCAATTTGGATCAGACTGGTGGCATTGGAAAGAAGACACAGAGGGCTATTGTAGGTCACAATTTTAGAACTTAAAGATATGAAAGTACAGAGTTACAGTCGTTTCAAGATAGAGCTCCTAAAATCAAGAAAAAGCAAGATGAGGAAGTTTATGGCAAGGATCCTGTAAATTGGATATTTCAGATGGAGCAATATTTTGATCTACATGGTGTACCACTGTTACAAAAGGTATGTATTGCATCTTCATATTTGGAACCAGATCAATTTTTATGGTATAAAGGGATTTTTTCTTGTAAATGACTTGTTATGTGGTCAATTCTCACGGACAAAATGATATTACATTATGAGGATACAAAGAGCAACATCACAACAATTGGAAAGAGTAAAAGGGCTTTGTGACATAATGGAAAGTAAAATTATGGCAACAAGGAAGTCTACCCCTCACAACTATAAAGATGGAAGTGTTGTTTCTCCTAGCCTCCCGCAACCTACAAGGGTTACACCACAACAATTGGAAGAAAAAAGAGAAAAAGGGCTTTGTTACAATTGTGATAGAAAATGCAATAAAGGTCATAAGTGTGCTGAGAAGAAATTATTTTACATAGAGTATGAAGAGGAGGAAGAAAAGGATCAAGAAACATCAAAAGAAGAGGATATATGCCAAGACCCAACCCCAGAGAAAGAAGAAATGAATCAGACCATATCTTGTAAAGCATTGGCAAGAATTACCACTCCTCAAACTATCAAGATAGAAGGGCATATCAAGAAGAAAAATGTTCAAGAAGTGAAAGATCACATCGAGCATCAAGAAATGAATCTGACTATATCTTGTAAAGGAATGGAAGAAATTACCACTCCTCAAACTCTAAAGATAGAAGGACATATCAAGAAGAAAAGGTTCAAGCGGTGAAAGATCACATCGAGCATCAACAACAAGTTCTCCAACTTTTAAAGGATAATGCCACTTTGGTGCAAAATCGAATGAAACAACAGGTAGATCAACATCGTAGTGAAAAATGTTTTGATCTAGGTGATTGGGTATTTTTACTGCTACATCTCAAGCAAGCTATTTATGAGAAGGAAATGTTGGCAATACTATATGCACTTAAGAAATGGCGACCTTACCAAATGGGAAGACATTTCAAGGTAAAAATGGATCATGATAGTCTTAAATACTTTTTAGAACAAA
>APFE030108987.1:0-35352 GCA_000404065.3 Pinus taeda | reverse complement strand
ACCTTACCGAATGGGAAGACACTTCAAGAAAATGGAAGCAAGGGATGAATTGAAGAAGGATGAAGAAGTATGGCCACTTATTCAAAAGTTCCAAAAGATCCCAATTCAAACAATATTGCCATAAATTGAAGAGGAAGGAAAAATCATCTTGGAACTTCGAGCAGTCACAGAAACAAGAACCCGACAGCTATGAAATCAATCAATTTCAGAGTATTTCATCAAGTGGAAGAACTTACCCGCTGAAGATTCCACATCGGAGGACAAGAAGTTTATACAGAAGCATCAAGAACTACTCAAGCAATGAGGACAACACTTTTTGAAGGAGAGGGGCATGTTAGGCCCCTATAATACTAGTGTAACCCCTTATTATTATTAGTACAACCCCCTTATTATATTGATGTACCCATGTAGTGCCCATATTGTTACTATTGTGCCCCATAGAAGCCCACTGTTGCTATTATTGTGCCCTTACATTATTATTGCTATGTCGGCTATGATTATATTATGACCCCTTAGACTCCTATATATAGAAAGGAGGTCTTTTCATTTGTAACATCCAAGAATTGTTCATTTATGTAATGTAAAGGAGGTTGTCCTCTCGAAGAGGTTTAATTCTAAGGCGTTGATCTATCTTTTCTATCTTTACTTGAGCTCGTTTCATAATAGTTTCATTTATAGCGTCTGCAACTTTCTTGGTTTGTTCTATTGTTGGTGTTTTCTTAGTTGTTCCACTCTCGGTGTATATCCATTTATTAAAATTTTATATGGATTTTACAAATTTATTTCTTGAAAAATAAAAGTGAAGTTTGAAAATGAAAATCCTTTGAAAACCCTATGAAATTAATAAAGGATCATTGTAGTGGTATAAGATATTGTTATCATGTCACCATGGTAGGGTTATTGTTGATGTTTTTGAAATATCAGGGAAGGAAACATAACCTTAAGGAAGAAGACAAAGGAGCAAGAGCAATAAAAAAATTATATGGGGGATTGTGAAAATAGGCTGCGAGAAAGATTGATAAATATCTTGAATGATGTAGCTAGAGGGAAATGAAACCTACTAGAATAATTATAGCATATACTATAGGAAATCATCCAAATGATAAGAGGGGGTCAACATGAGGTGCCTTTAGCTCTAAAGGATGTTACATAGACCTTGATTAGTCTCTATGATAATCGATCCAATCAAGAGGAAGAATGATCACATAGAGAGAAATTTATCTGGAGGAACTTAGCTCTTATTAACCATATGCAAAATACAACCATGTCAGTGACTTCCACATACCACTCAACCATAGGTTGACCTAAACTAATTCTTTCTTTCAGCCAATCACCCCTGTTTCATATTCCAAGCATGAGTGTGAGATATCATGGGATAAAACCATGCATAAAGAACTAAGGAAATCTAGACATTAAACCACCTCCACCCTCACCATATCGTGATCTCACCTAAATTGGTATGGGGTTCACAAAATCAAACGGAGCTTAGATGCCTTAGAATTCCTTCACCATCCCTTGAGGAATTTTCTTGTCTGCACCCTCTTGTTGAGGGATTCTAGGAGAAAACCATCTCCACCCCCAACCCTTGGGATTTTCATGAGGTTGCCTCACTCGGATCCAAAACCTTCTAGCAATCCATAGCTCAACTGAGAAAGAATCCATCACACCATGGCTATCTCGTCATGACAAGGAAATGTTGAAGCCATGTCAAAACATGGAAAAATCCATGCCACCGACAACAAAGAAATAAAAATTAACACATGCATATGCCATGCATGCCAAAACCAACTAGGAAACCATACATGAAATCTCTTACCTGCAACTATTCCCGTTGGAGCTTCCTTATCCAACCATTCTTTACTCAATCCTTGTTTTCCTTGTCCTTCCTTGTCTTTCCTTGTCCTTTATTTTTTTGCTTTCTTTACTTCTCCTCTTGGTACTCTTCTTCTCTCTGAGACTAACTCCAAAACTGAACTAAAAAGCAATAGTGGGGGTGGGGGGCAATATTTCATGACCCAAGAGCTCTATGTAGTAAAATATGGATAAATAAATAAATTCCAAACATAAATGATAAGCAGGGAATTAGCTATCATTAGTCATATTTTGAACAAACATGGGATGTGAGAGACATGAAAATTAGCTTAAAAACGCAAAGAAGTATTTTGGTTCAACACTACTAGATGCAGACACAAAATCAACAGTAACCGATACATTAGGAAGGAAGATGAGAATGGCTAGATAATATAAGAAATGAATCTAAGTAAAATTTAATGAAATAATTGGATACTAGGAATATCAAAATACAACATGGGAATTTAATTATTATTTGCGGGAAAGATTCTAAAGGATATTTTAATTTAAATGACGATAAAGTATAGTTGCAAGATATATGGCATTGTTTATGGAAAGCAAGTGGGAAAAGTTGTGGATAAACTACAAAGGAGAGAATTCAAGGGACCAACTACATGTCATATATATATATGGAACATATAGAAACAATTGAACACCTACTAAATTACTATAATTTTTCTTCTAAACTATGGGGTAGATTGACAACAATCTTCAAAAAATCATTCAAGAGAAGAGATAATACATAGTCCATAGTAAAGTATGGACATGGGCACTCATTTTATGATTTATAGTATGTGATGATGGGAAGGAATGGGATAGAATAATATTCAACAAAAAAAATTATTGGTCTAAGAAAAAATTGGTATTCAATCATGGGAACAAGAGAAGTTGTTTTGGCCACTCCATGGACAAATGAATATTGCATATGCTCCTCAAATCAATCCAACATCCTCTCATTCTTGGGAAATATACAATGTGTCCTTATGGGACAAACATTCATCCTTCATCTTAATCCTTCGAGTCAATACAAATGAGACCCCCCTCTTGAGGAATTCCTAAAACTAAATTTTGATGGAGTCTCGAAAACCAACTTGGGTCCTACTAGCTATGGAGGACTCTTCAGGAATGAGAAGGGTCAAATTTTCCATATAGATGTAGGAGCACTTGGCAATGATACCATTAATGCAACAAAACCTCATGTTGTCGAGAAAGTTCTAATAATGACCAATAGGTTATATCTCCAAAAGATAATAACAAAGCAGAGCTCCAAAAACACCATTACAATGATACAAAACCCAAAATGGCTCCTCTAGTAAAAGTCGCCAAGTTTGGAGACTCGTTTTGAGTTTAGAGAGAATCATAAGACTACTAGCTATAATTACATCCTATATTCCAATCCATGTCTTAAGGAATAGAAACAAATTTGCTAATAAGCTAGCCAATGCAAGATTAAAATAAGACGAGGGAGTATTTTATAGCAATTATAATCAACCAAATATAAATTAATTGAGAGCATCATGCGAATAAATAAAATGTGAAGACTACATTCCCTCGGAAGGTATGCATATCGGGGACCTCCCTCCTCAACTTGGGATGATCACCATAGACTTAAATGACAAAGGTGATCTACCTTCCAAATGGAAAAGTTGAAAAGATCCAATACATAGCACTTGAAAAACTATAATGGCATGTCAAGACATGTCTATAGTAGCCTACAAAGCTTCTGCAAACAATCATCTCCAAGTTGGGAGCAGGTAAATCAGTTATAGCTAGACCTGCTAGGAAATTTTAGAGGTTAATAGGGAACTATTTGGAAGATAAAAGCAATATGATGATACGATATCAATGGTTGTGGATAAATACACCCTCCTAGAAATTTGTTGCAATAATTTAATCCATCATCTATAGGTGGTAAGAAGGTTTTACGGTGTTGTTGGTCCTAGAAGCTTGAAACATGGAGGCTTCTTTAAATAGAGTAATTCCCACCTCTTCAGGTTTCGTCTAATCTCCATTCCAATTTTGGATTGTGCTTCAATTTTAGATTTCCTCCTTATAAAAATGAAGAAATATTTTGAATTTATGAGTTTTTAGTTTTATGTCAATTCCCGGAAACATTAATTTTAGCGCGAGAGAGGGCTTTTTTTCAAGTTCATGGCCTTCTCGTGATTCTAAATCTATCCTTCCCCCTTTTGATCTTCTAACCAAATTTAATGAAACATTTTAATTTACTATTCAAAACATATCTATTATATAATTGGCCTAACCCTGGGCGTGTGGATTGCAAAATATTACAAAACATTTTACGAAACTATCATATCATTTCTTAAATCTATTAATATCATGAAATTTTAAAATCAAGTTTTAGATGGTGTAAACGATAACACAACATACAAGATTGTCAGAAGGATATTAGCATGAAAAGGAACCAAATAATTTCTGGAACGTCTTACGAAATCATATGAATATCATACAAACGCAACAACATTAAAAAATAAACATTTAATAATATAGGGGTAAGTCGTTTGGGGAAAGAGACCTATTTCAACTATCTCTGCACAGGGGACATGAAAGCCGACGTAGAAACCACTCAAAGATACAACCGCGATGGAAAGGATGATTACAGCGCAATTTTATTCCAGGTTTTTCAGTGGAAAACACACTTCACCACATATTGCACATGATAACCATCACTGTCACCATCACCTGTGCGAGCGAACTCCTGAGAGATATCAACATTTTTACAACAGTATAAATCTGCGATAGTAGCAATAACTTGATGGTTGCTATGGTGGGTGACATATTGCTCTCTCAACTCAGGATGGACATCATAACTTTCGCAAACGAGTTTCACAGAATTAGGAGTACTGCTATTATCCTCCAACAATTGCAGGATTCGTTGACAATTTTCAAAATTGCCACTCCAAATAATTAGCTGGCCCCAAGCATATCCATCTGAACGACATACTCTATATTTACTAGTTTCAAATTTTGAGGGACATACTCTAGCTATAGATTATTGGATTAGGGATTGGAAGACACTTTCTAGTCGATTATTCTAGTGAGCACATTTGGGTCGACCAGACCTGAATTATAATGATACAAGCATCAAGGAAATCAGGATTTGTAAGAGGTTGAGTCTACCAAATGCAAACAATTTTCATGATGAATTAAGTTCAAATCGGTGACATAATTATAAGTTACAATACCGTCTAGGAGGAACCCTAGCCAGCATATTGATTCAAAGGAATGGTCCCAAGTTGTCAATGTTAAATTGACCCATTGTTTCCAAGTGGCTCTCTAAAACCATTCTAATCGATGGTGGGTCAACCCACAATTTTATTGACTCGATATTGGTAGCAAATTGTGGCGTTCCAACAAAGGACTTTGGAGGATTAAACCGTTGAATTTATAATTTCACTGCGCGGGGGCCACCAATTCAACCGCGCCGTACCAATGTCAAAACCACCCCAGCAAACCTGAAACCGGCGGTAAGTCATTGCACCACTCTTTGCCATAAAGTGGTTTCGGTGCAAGGGACTCCGATGCAATTTGGAGCAGACACATGGATTGAGGTGACATCACCCTCTTACATTTATCAGACGATAAATGTCGGTCAGAACTCCCCATCCGATATGTGTCCCATTTGGTCCACCGTTCTCCGCCGTCCGATCGCCAGGAAGTTATAAGGAACGTATAGGGAGGTGCTAAAATTAAATGCAGCTTGGAGTAAAACTATGGACCATACCTTATGTTAATGCAATGACTTTTTTTTTGGTAAAACATTAAATGTTTTTACGGCGGGTAATGTTTATCTTATACGGAAGTATGGAGGTATGTAATTTTTATTAAATTACATATGAATCGTATGGCATTTTTTATATGAGCGTTGACTACAAGTTATATTGATTGCACAGGGGGAGAGCAAAAACCTAAGTTCGCGGCAGCGAATGAGGACTAGAGAACAGAGATTGCATTTGTAATGCAGGGGAAGAATAGCAGTCTAAAAGTCTTTTTTTTTGTAATGTAAGAAATGCAAAGAATGCACAGCAGTGCAGGAGTGAAGGTGAAGAAGTGAAAGAAGAAAAACCAGGGGCAAGTATGTAAAACCATGAATTGTTTCACACAGCAGTGAAAAGGTAAAACTGTAAATCCCTGTAATTTTTGTTTTCACACAGCATTGAATGTAAATGAAATATTTACACGCAGTGGTGTAAAATTTCAAAGGAGGCAGAGTAATTTTTGTTAAATTGTTCTGGTGAATCCCTCTGAGTGAAAGAGGATGAATATGTCTCAGTAAATTTATTTTAATGAATAGAAATCCTTTTATGGTGGTGCAATACTCTTTGTTCAGTAAATTTTTTTTAAAGACTTCTCTGTACACAAAAGATCCTGGAGCAAAAAGAAACAGAGCATTACCTCTGTGTTTTATTTTTGTATTTTTGGGATTTTCCCCTTAAAAGTCCCCAACATAAACATGAAAATGGTCCATAATTACATCATGGCCTACATCATCATTATCATGAGGATACAAGCATCATGAAGATCAGGATTTGTAAGAGGTTAAATCCACAACTGAGAATAATTCTCACGACTGAATTATATCTAAATAAGTGAGAGTTTTAAATCACAATATCATCCGAGAGGAACCCCAACCCGTTGATCGATTCAAAAGAAGGGGCCGAAGTACATGATAAATAATATCAAGCAGTTCATGTTAATGAATAATGAGTCCATATAGGTGGAGTGTGGAGTGTATCGAAAGAGTGGGGAATGTCTTGTTAAACAAAATTAACCTAAAGTTTTGGACTTCAAAGTGAGTCCATTACCCGGGAACACTTATATCTTAACAAGATTTAATATAAAAGAGCTCATCATTTATATATATTTAAGTGAAAAATATTTTAGAAAAAATAAATTAAATATTTAGTTTAAATATTTATTAGTTAATTTTAATCTCTAATCATGTGCATAATCATTATTAATTTTTTTTTAATTTAATATATTTCTTTATTAGTTTATGTAGGGATTTTTATTTAATTATATGTAGTGAAAATATCAGTTCATTTTAGTTACTGTGATAAATATGTTTTTAAAAATAATGAGACTCGTAAATATTTAAATTGTGATTAATTTAAAATTAGGAATTATGATTTGAAAAGAAAATATATTATATTGAATTGGTATTTATGACTTGAAAGGAAATTATATAGGAAAAAATAATTATTTAGTTATCATTGTAAGAGGTTGATATGTTTATCAATTATTAGTTTATGTGTTTAAACATGTAATGATCATTGTAAATATTTAATTATTTCATTTTTAATCTAATGATTTATGTTAGTTTGTGTAGTTTATTGATGTCTATAAGGTGTAAAGGGACGGATATAATTATAAAGAATCAGTTCTATTAGCTTATTGAATATTTAGTGTTTATAAGGTGTAATGAGAGTAATATTTAAAATGTGACTTAATTTCAAATTAGGAATTATGATTTGAACAAAATCTATTGTATTGGTTTAGCATAGAAATTATATTAGATTAGTTAAAGAATATTTATTTAGTTATCATTGTATGAGGTATATTATATGCTTATTATTTATTAGTTTATGTGTTTTAGCATGAAATCCTTATTTTAAATATTTAAATATTTAGTATATAATCTAATGATTCTTCATTGCTTATGAATTTTATGTAGCATATTGATGTTTATAAGGTGTAATGGGAGGTTATCATAAGTTGAGAAGTTTATTAATGTAATTAATTAGAAATCATACAAAATGATTATCATTATTAATTGCTTTTAATAAATAATGTAACCTATGAATATTTAGAATGTAATTAATATTAGGAGTAATTAGTTGGATTCATGATTTGAATGTTTTTGTTATAAGGTTTCTAGGTATTGCTTATTTTTAAGCCATCATCTCTATTCATGGTTTTTCTTTTTTCAATTTCTATTGCTTCCTTAATTTTCATTTTTAAATGATGGTCTTCTTTTATGATGAGTTTGGCTTCTTCTATACAGATGTGGTGTGAGGAAGAAGAAGCATGTTCTACTAAGGCAGATTTAGAGGCTCTATCTCTACAAATGTCGGTAGCATGTTCTTTGAGTTTGATGTATACACCTTTTTGTAGGATGGGGTTTATAGGGTCTTTGACTGATTCAGTTCATTTCCTTATGGTGTTATGGGGAGTGAAGGCTACATTGATATCATGTTTTTTTTTTTTTGCAATCTTATCAGTAGTTCCTTTTAGGTAAGGAAGGGATGTTTTTGGAGTGTCAGAAGGTATTTTCTTATTTTCCTTTCTTTTAGAGCTTGGTGGATGGTTTTGTTGATGGTGTGTTTGTTGTAACCATTCTTTTCAAGGACTTTGTGGAGATGGTCAAGTTCATGATATAGGTATTCATAGTCTGATATTCTAGAGGCTCTAGTAGTTAGGGTATTTATAATAGCTTATTTTTGTTTTGGATGGTGATGGGAATTTGCA
Organism: Pinus taeda; assembly: GCA_000404065.3. Lineage (NCBI taxonomy): Eukaryota > Viridiplantae > Streptophyta > Pinopsida > Pinales > Pinaceae > Pinus > Pinus taeda. The sequence continues at coordinate 27,012 of APFE030108987.1, read as the reverse complement.
TGCAGGTATCTTTCTGTGTGAGTTTTCTTCCTGAAGAATTGGAAGCCAAGTTTCCCATTATTTTTGTTTGAAGGATATCAAGGAAAGGGGGTTGGTTATCTTTTTCTATCTCAATAGTGAATTTTATGTGATCCAAGAGGCTATTAATGTGAGTAAGGAAATCTTCTATTTTTTCTTTCCCATGGTTCCACTTAGTGAAAACATGATCAAAAAATATTTTCCATTCTTCCAGAGTGTAAGGAAAGGAATTTAAGGCAATTTTCTCAAAGTGTTCCATGTCGATGTTAGCTATTATAGGATATAAGGGAGAACCCATAGCTACACCATGGGTTTGTTCATAAATATTACCTATAAAGATGAAATAATAAGATTTCAGGCAAAGACTGAAGAATTCTATGGTTTCTTCATTAGTGGTATTTCTCATGACATTGATGGCTTAGTCTGCAGGAATCATTCTGTACAAAGATACAATGTCAAAACTTACTGAGAGGTCTTCATCATTTATTTCTATACTTTTTATCAAGTCTATGAATGAGGTGGAATCTTTTATGTAAGAGGAAGTGTTTTCGGGTAATGGTCGGAGTTTTTTATTCAGGTATTTAGCAAGTAAATAGGTAGGAGAACCTATGGTGTTTACTAGAGGTCTTATAGGGATGCCAAATTTATGGATTTTTGGAGCACCATAAATTCTAGGAATGATAGAGCTACTTGGAGTGATCTTCTTTTTGGTGAACATGTCAAGTGAAGACTCTTTAGTTTTCTTAGTGGCTCTATTAGGGATTTTACTTCTTGGGTCTTTAACAATGATTTTGTAGCATCCACTTTGGTTTAGATGTTCTTCCATTTTTTATCATATTCTGACCTGTCCATCATTACCATTGCATCACCCTTCTTAGCTTTTCAAATGACTATGTCTTTGTTAGATCTGAGAGTATTTAAGGCTCTTTTTTCTTCTTTGGTCATATTAAAGGTAGGAGGTTTGGCATTTTGTAGAGTTTGGGCTACGTCTTGTCTAACCACTTCACCTTCTATTGTGTTGAGATCCTTTATGGTGACTTCTATGTTGGTTATGATATCTTCAACTAGGATTTTATTAGGTGCTATGAAAAAATTGAGGCCTTTTTGCAGATGTGTTTCGGTGCAGTGGTCTAATTGGATAGAGGATAAATTAACCACGATGGTTTATTTAGGGTGGTCGTTGTGATCCTCGATTAGAAGGGGGATGTGTTCATTTTTGTTTTTGTTGTTTGAACTTACTAGAAAAATATTATTTGTGATGAGATTGTTGTATTTTAGAGGGTCGACGTGAGAAAAATTTCAACTATTGACTAAGCCATTACTAGTTGGATGAGGTGGGAGGGGCATATGGCAGATGGTAAATTGACAGTGGATTTGATATTAGAATCCAAAGAGTTTGTGACTGCTGAGTGGTAGGTGCAGTTGACAAGAGGCGGTTCAGTGGTGGAGTGAGATGGGAGGAAGTTGGTGGAGTTTAAAATAGGATCTGCGTGCCTAGAGTGTGTGTTGGGAGGGCTAGAAGAGTTATGCGCATATGGAGCTGGGTGGCAAGTGGAGTCAATGGTGGTGGAGTGAGGCGTGAGAGATTTGGCCAAATTTGGAGTAACAAAACTCATGTGATCCATGTTTGCAGGGTTGGGTGATCATTCTTTATAAGTATATCCATCCCTTTAGACCTTATAAGCATCAATAAATTACACAAGCTAACATAAATCATTAGATGAAAAACAAAATAATTAATTATTTACAATAATGATTACATGTTTAAACACATAAACTAATAAATGATAAACATATAAACTGCATACAATGATAACTAAATAATTATTTTTTCCTATATAATCTCCTTTCAAATCATAAATACCAATTCAATATAATAGATTTTCTTTTCAAATCATAATTCCTAATTTTAAATTAATCAGAATTTAAATATTTACAGGTCTCATTATTAATTAAAAATGTATTTATCACGATAACTAAAATTATAAGTAATATTTTCACTACATATAATTAAATAAAATTCCTACACAGACTAATACAGAATAATACTAAATTAAAAAGAAAAATTAATAATGATTATACACATTATTACAGATTAGATTAATTAATATAATATTCAAACTAATATTTAGCGGACTAAGATTTTTCCAAAATATTATTCACTTAAATACATATAAATAATTAGCTCTTTTACAGTAAATCTTCTCAAGATATTAAGCATTCCTGTGATGATGGACTCACTTTGAAGTCTGAAATGCTAGGTTAAAAACTCTTTAGCAGGTCATTCCACACTCTTTCAGTTGATGTTAAGCTGACCCATTGTTTCAGAGTGGAATCATTCTATTCACCAAGGTCGGTTATATAGTTGTTATATCTCAAAATTGTCTACACCACTATTATCATAGGGTCAATTATGTTGGAGAATCTAATTCCAACCACCTCTTAAGTGTCATAATCGTTCATCCAAGTGTCATAGTTAGTTGATTTCAGTCCAGTTCGATCAACTTGTAGTTGAATCTCACTTTTGTAATTTATTATTGATGTCTCCAATGTAATCTTATTTAACTATTTCAGAATATTGAGAAGATAAATCTATCTTCCACATTCTTTATTCCTTAACATGGTATTAGAGTGTAGGTCACAAGTTCCATATACAATTGGCTCACGCCGGCGCGAGGTTATTGGACATTGTATAAAGCAATGCTCCATATGTGTTTGGTGACTTGGCCTAACTACCTCTCATGGATCATTACCTTTGGCGATGTGATTATTGACTAACACCTACAGGTTTTGGTCTAATGACAATCGTGATTCCCAACAAATGGTATCAGAGCCTAGGTCACATACGACTCCAAAGTGAGGAGTGTGTCTCTAGCCTCAATTCGCTTGTCTCTCTGATCCAACGAACCATAGTTCCCCTCTATCCCTTTTTTGTTGTGACTCCATGTATTCAAATTCATGCCTAGAGGTAGGGGAGCTTGATTAATGAAATATCATCGTGATGGCACAAGGACCTCAACCTCTAGAGCTTATTCTACTACATAAATGTGGTAGGATATGTCACAACATTACTCCTAAGGTTATTTAGCAATAAATCAAGTTCATGAGGAGAGAAGTTCAAATATAGTTAGTTTCTTCCTCACACTACATGTGCATGGAAGAAGGCAAACTAATTAAAAAATAGGACCATTATCTTAAAAGAAAAATCAAAGATGCCATTGAAATAGAAAAGAGAAAAAACAACTTGAATCGAGACAATGGATGAAAACTAAGCAATACTTAGAAACCATTACCGGAAATCATAAAAAAAATAATTAACTCTCACAATATAGGTCCTTTAGAAATAATTTAGGTCTCGTATCATATCTAGTTCCAATAAATTAACTCCACTATTGTGCATTTACATTCAATTCAATCCTCAATCATAAAATAATTTTTATATTAAATAATTTAATCCTAATTCATAAATGCAAGTATTGAATCAATATAATAATCTCCATAATACTTTCTTATCCTAAACGGTCATTCTTTTAATTTTATAAAATTTATGGCAACCTTAATACCTCTAATAAACAACTCAATACAATGGAGCTTATAAAATTTTCACATACTATTTGCATATTATTAATTATAATCTTACAACCTCATAAGAAATCCATCGATATAAAATTAAAGACTGTAATAGGATTCATAATTTAAATAAATGGAATAAGAAACATAAAAATAAATATAAATAAAAAAAATTCTTATCTCAAAACAACCGTAATAAATAATTAACCCTAATTTTATATTAAATCAATATATTATATTGATTAGTAATATTAAATCTAATTAAAATATCATTTATAATAAAATCTCTATTGTTAATCAAATCATTAAGGATCTAATTAATATATTAATAAACTATTCAAGAATATGTAATTCCACCCATATTAACAAATAGACCTCACCGACTTAATCATTTCATATGGATCCTAACCATAAACTATATCTATACTTAAGATTATCTCTATGATACATCATTAATCTCCTCTTAAGAAATTGGCATGTCCTTTGAGGATGGACTCACTTGGAAGTCTGAAAAGTTGGGTTAAACAACTCTACAAACATGTTATTCGTCTATTATCTATAACAATGAGGAAGTGATTGAACATGTTAGAAATTGGATACGTGAACAAATTCTATAAGAACCAAAAACAAAAAATACATGTATATAATGGATATTTATTAGTAGATACAAACCATAATAGGGAATTTTTTGTGGAGGGCTCAAAGGAGCAGCAATAAATTCTAATTTGCTTAAACGAGAATGAGAAAACCAAGGAGGAAGTTGGACAGAAAAGTGATAAAGATGGCTTTGGCTCTTGTGAATCTCGAATTTATTGATTTATAGGAGGACACTAGTCTACCTATTATTCACTTTCAATGATTAGTCGTGTCGTCAAAATCTATTATAGGATTTGCTTATTTTTTGTATCATCAATTGATAGGAGATGGACTATAGTAGGCAAGGCTAGTGGTAGATTAAGTACACAATATTTTTTAGTTTTAGAGCATTTTGAAAGACAAATTAAATTTTGTTCCTTGGTTTCCCTAGTGATATACTAGTACAAATAAAATACATATTTGATCTAATATCTTTTTAAATTGATCTATACAAAACTTTCCTAAATTGTATTTTAAAAAATAAAAATGGCTTTTCAAATCATTTTAATAAAGTGTTTTGGATGAAAGAGACAAGCTATGGTTGTCATGCAAATTTACCAATTTCCTTATAACCTTTTTTATCTTAATAAATAACCAATTATTATTTCTATTATTTTTATTTTAACAAATCATTTTCTTATTGGTCGAAGAGGCTCTCTAGAACCTAGTATAGGCGAGATGTACAGGGATTATAGATAATGCAAGTATTTTAATAGTTTTTGGAGAAAATAATTATGTCTAGGATGTTAATGTAACTGTTTAAAATAAAATTATAATATTTGTAATATAATATTTCATAATTTAAAACTATTTTAGAACTAGAAAATTGTTCTCAAATATAACCATATTATATCCATCTTAACTCTAAATCCAGTAAACACTAAGAGGGGTCAAATCTCTCAAGGTGCAAACATATTTTTTGAGTGAAAAAATCAACAAAATGTTTGCACCTCAAGATATTTGATCCCTATGCTTGATAGATCTAGAGTTAAGATGCATCTAAGCTAGTTTATAATATCTATATATTGTGACATTTATATAAAATATATTATTATTATTATATTTATTATCCCTCTCATGATTATAAAATTAAAGAAAAAGTTTCTAATACTAAGTCCATTTGGATCTTTCTTTCCAATTACATTTTTTATTTTATTGTACTTTTAAATTAGAACTATTGCCATATGTAAATATTTTATTCTTATTTATTATATTTAAATTAATAAAACAATATACAAATTGGTATGATTATTTATTTTTTTTATAAATTACACATATTAAAAAACATTTTCACCTTAATATAGTATAGTAAGTGTAGTAACAAAGCTAAAATAATGTGGTGAAGATTATATATTTTAAATTTTAATGGCACTAATAACATCTTATAAAATTTCTTTTAGCGCGCCTATCTGATGATTCTATCTATATGTGCATTGAGACTTCCTAATTACAATGAGGATTTGAATCTATATAGATATTAATATATATTATAATATTTATATAGTATATATATATATTACTATATAGTATATATAATATATATATATGATGCACATGTTAGGAACCATACTTTAACCTTTATTTCATAATACAGATGAAATTCAGATTTCAATATCAAATACATAAAACTTTTGCAAGATACAATTAAACATATTTATATTTATCTCTCTCATGATTATAAATGTAAAGAGAAAATTCACTAATACTAAGTCCCTCTAGTTTTCTTTTTAATTTATCATTTTTTAAATTTTATTTTATCTTACAAACTACAATCATTACACATGTGAATATGTTTTTTCGTAACATATAATAACTTGGTAGCTCCTGTCACACAAGGCTACCAATAAAACTCTAAGGGTCAACAACGTGTCCTCTTCTCCATAAACTAGGTCACAATCAATGGAATTTGAAAATTGGATCTCTTAGTTATCATAGGATAACTCACGTTTCTCTGAACACCAATTGAGTTTCCACCTTAAGACTTACATATGTGGATGTTTTATTTATATATCTAATTTTAATCAAATAAATTATAAACTTACACAATACTTATTGTTTATAAAATAATATATTAAAATTTGTAAAATAATAAGTAGAGTAATGTAGTAGAATTAAAAATAAGTGTAATAGTCTATATTTTAATTTAAATGAATCTATTAAATCCTTAAAACCTTTTTTTAAGTGAGATGCTTTGATCTAGGCTAGGTGTGTGGGGGGGGGCGGGGGCATGCTTGCACACTTGCAATTAATTCATATCATTCATGATACTTCCTAATTAAACCATGGATTTGAATGATATATATGTGCATGTGCTAGGAGTATGATTTTAACTTTTATTTCATGGTAATTATAATACACATGAAATCGTGGTTTCAATATCACCACAAACAAGACTTTTATAGGTTATGGTGAAACCATCCGAACTAAGTCAATGATAAAACCATATAAATAGGTAACATTCTTGGTAAAATTCTTAATATATAGGTAACAATACAAATTATTCTTAAGCTTCTTTACCTAGTGTAAGGACAAGTCGAAGTAGCTAGTGAAAGAGATTTTTGTGATTTTATTTGATGTATATAGTCATAAAGAATGTCAAAGAATAGAGGAGATGAGATTTTCTAAAGGGAAGAAATTAGCCAACGATAAGAGGTAGGTAGTAGAGATGAGACTAACATAGTAGATCTAGGCCAAGCCATGGAAAAATTCGTGAAATTTATCCAAGAATCGATATGTGTGTTAGTCATCATCATGGGGTGAGAAGATAGAAAGTATATGGAAGTCATAACTCATGGATTTATGACAGATGATATGTATTTGATGATATATATGTATATAGGTTAAGTATATTGTATTAGGGTTTGATTCTCCTTTGTTGATAATTACTTGTGAGTGTGTTGGCTTCTTTTACTTATTTATTATCTTATATTTCATCAAGAAATTATACATACATGAAGATCATAAAACAAGAGACACAAGATATGGGCACATGCTATGGAAAAAGCCCCCTCGAAGGTAAACCTTAATCAAAGTAATTCTTCCTTTCAATAGTATTCTTTGAGACTCTTCACCCTAGACCAAGACTAGAGTTTCCCTCCACACAATGTCAGCCTCCAAGATCTTCGACCCTTTCCAGAAACTTTGATTATGCAGTAGATTCGGCCGACATACGACTTTTGATAGTAGAAAAAATCTAGGAGACTTCAATCTTCTAGACCAAACCACTAAACAGAGAGAGAAAGGAACCAAAAGTTCAATTTTGTCTTCTCTAGAGACTCCCCCAGACTCACATTTATTTCCTCCTTCTAGCAGCAGACTTCACATCCCCAACACTTCCCAGAAGATATCAAATTGCTTGAGAGAGTGAATGCTCCAAATGACTTCGAATTACTTCTATATATAGCCTTCTTGTGGGTTGAATGAGGTTCTTTAGGCCAAATTGATCTTACTTAGGCTAACATCATGTGGATGATACATAATTGATATTTTTCTTGATACAAAACCTTTTTACATGATCCAAAATCCCAAGAAGGGTCTCTTCAGATGTACAATGACTCTATAAACTCAATATTAATCTTAGGAGACAAGAATGGGGACTTTGACTAATATAATGATTACCCAATAATGAAACCCATGCTTTAATAAGTCATTCTTACAATAGTAAAAATTATTTTCTCTATTCTTTTGACAAGTACATTACATAATGACTCAAGTACGTTATTAAATACCGAACGTAGTTACTTTTTCCAACACTCCCTCTTAACTAGGGAGGTATTCATAATGTACAAATACAATGGAAAATATCAAACTATATGAAAACACGAAGAACCTTTAGCCACCACAATGCCATGAACTAGATTACTAACCAGCGAAATCTATCTAGCTAGTCACTCAACAATTTAGGCACCACAATGCCATGGACTAGATTCCTAAGCAGAGAAATCTATCCAACCAATCACTCAATAATTTAGGCGCGGCAATGCCATGGACAAGATTCTTGACTAGGGAAATGTATCCATGTGAGACTAAGGTGGAATCAAGATTTCAGCCCCTCTACGTACCATTAGACTTACTTTCTAACCACCAACCCAAAAATACAAGTGCGTATCCAGAAATGAGCTCAATAAACAACACCACCTTTTCAATTATGGGATTCCCAACATCAAGACATAGTGTCAGCCTGATGTATCCCTAGGCAATGCTTCACTCGCAAAGCCTCAACAAATCTCTTCCATTCCTTACTCATCAATACAATCACGAATATCTATCAAACCCAAGAGGTTCCTTGGATATTCTAACTTCTTATTAGGAAGAGCCTTTGTTAGAATGCCTGCTACTCGTTCATTTGTTAGAACATATTCTGGATTCTCTATCCTGTCTTACACCAAGTTCCTAATAAAGTGGAACTTTTTATTGATATGTTTCGTCCTCAAATGAAACATGGTATCTCCAGACATATTGATACAACTTTGATTATCACAGACAATCACATTAGGACCAAGAGGCTTTTTGAACAAGTCTGTCAGAAGCTTCCTTAACCAGAAAACTTATTTTCCTACTTCACATGTAGCCACATATTCTACCTCCGCACTACTCAATGAAATAGGATCTTGCTTCCTACTCATCCATGAGATTGTAGGAGCTCCTAGACTAAATCGTCCTCTGATAGTGCTCCTTCCATCAGTCTCATTGCCACCCTAATTAGAGTTTGTGAATCCAATTATCTTGACATCCTTACTATCATACTTTAGGCAGTGATGTATAGTGCCATGAATATCCTCATTATATGTTTGGTAGCTATCCACTAATCATGACAAGGCTTCAACTGAAATTGACTAAGAATTTGCACTAAAAAAGATATATATGGCCTAGTATTTACGAGATATATTAGGGAACCTACCAACTAATGATATGAGGTAGGATCCATGAGACTCGTGTGAGAGCTCCTTAACATATTGAGATTAATGATCGTAGTAGTAACCATTGTCTTGGATTCTATCATCCCAATTTTTTTCAATAACTTGATGATGTGCTTTCCTTTCCCCAAATATATCTCCCTAGGTCTCTGTCGTACTTATAGACCTAGGTAGTAAGCATCAATCCTAGATATTTCATCTCAAATTCAACTTCCAACATATTCTTGCATTCTTGAATTCTTTGGTCTACACCAATGATGAATAGATCATAGACATATATTAGAATAATGATTGGCTAATTATTCGCGACCTTGATATATAGATTCATATCAAAAACACTTTTCATGAACCCAATCCTATGAATATATGCATACATTCTTTCATAACATGCCCTTGGTGCTTTCTTAAAGAAAGCACCAAATCCTTCAGGATGTTCAATGTACACTTCCTCATCAATGGTCCCATTCAAAAATGTGGTCTTAACATCCATTTGATGGATATTCCACCCCATTATAGAAGCTAGTGAAACTCCTTACAACGAACCTTGATTTATACTTATCTATACTTCCATCAATAACATGTTTGATCTTATAGATCCACTTTGATGTGATAACCAGTTTGTCACTAGGTCCATGAATTATTTCCCAAACCCCATTCTTCATCATGGATTGATATTCTTCTTGCATAGCTTTCTTCGAATCCTATTCATGCTCAACTCCCTAGAATGTAGATGCCTCAACTTAAATCACATTTATCATATATGCAGCATAACCATAATACCATTTCGATTTTATACTTTTCCTAGACAACCCTTTCGCAACTTCATGTCCTTCAACATCTTCTAATGTACAGCTCTCAACCAATATGGCCTATTCCTTGTGGTTGGAATGAACACATATTGAATAGGCTCACTTGGTCCTTATTATTCATCATTTGCAGTAGAGTTCTCATGAGCTTCATCTTCTTCAAATACAGGACTCTCTTCATCATCAGAATTAATAGGAATATCCTTTGATTTCTTGTAAGCTTGATTTTCATCAAATATGACATCCCTACTTACTTCAATGTATCATCCCTCCTTTATGTAGATTTTATAAGATTTTGAGGAAATACTATAACCAATGAATATTCCGTTGATGCTTGTCGAGTCCAACTCCTTTCGCTTGTCCTTCGGAGAATGGACATATGTTGGACTTCAAAATATGCAAAAATGATCCACACTCGGCTTCTTTCCTGTGAATACTTCTTTGGGTGTAGTATTATCAAGACTATTTTGAGGACTTCTATTTTGAACATACATGATAGTCATCATTGCTTCAGCCCATAAGAACTTCGGTAGATGTTCATCAAGGAGTATAGTTCTAATACCTTCTTCAATTGACCTATTCTTTCATTTGGCCAATCCATTTTATTTAGGATAATAGGGAACAATGAGATCCTTCTTAACACTTGCATCCTTAAAATATGCAATTAAATATTTAAAGGTGTATTTGCCACCATTGTTAGACCTTAGAGTATTTATCTTGTTTTTGGTAAGGGTTTCCACCTCAGCCCTAAACTCCTTGAACTTATCAAATACTTCATATTTAATTTTGGGTAGGTATAGCCATGTCTTCTTTGAATGGTTATCAATGAGTGTTAATAGTCGAGATGACCTCCAATTTTTTTGTCAAACATGGGCCCACACACTTTGGAATGGATGAGATCTAAAATTTCTTTCATTCTAGATTCACTATGATGAAATGCTTTTATAGTATGATTCCCCAAAGATCATCCTTTGCATACACCTTCATGGTCTAGCATCATATCAGGAATGGCATTAACCAATTGACTAAGTGTAGGTATGACCCTATAATGAAGATGGCCATACCTTCGATGCCATATTTCAATGGGAGTTATTTGCATATGAACGAGAGCTTGAGGAGATGGAGTGATAACCTGATAAAGACTCCCTTCATGAACTCTAATAACCCTACCTTTGTCAATACTATAGTTCTTTCCCCAAACGAATACTCTTCCATCAAAAGAAGAAATTTTTTCCCCTTTATCTTCTAAACAATAAATATAAAGTATTTTCTTTTTCAAACATTGAACATAGAGAATGTTGTTGAGATGCAGCTTCGATCCATTGTCTAGATTTAATGATGTAGATCCCAGACCTCTAACATCACAGATTTTGTTGCCACCCAATTCCATTGCATGGGAGGATTACTCCTTTGATAATGTGTGAAGTTTCCTAGTTTCACCTGCCATATATATTGATGCTCCATGATCAATGATCCATGCATTACCATCAGTAAGAGATCATGTAAGAGAAACCAAGAATCCATGACTCTTTACTTTGTTGAATAGGTATTAGATGATCTTCTTGATCCATCTTCCAACAGAGTTGAAATCCAATCTTATGTAGCTTACATAAAGGGAGAATCCATGCGAACAAAGTGATCTTCGATTTCTCTCTACCTTATCTCTGATTCCATGTTGGAAAATCAAAGTATTGTGTTAGGGTTTGATTCTCCTTTCTTGATAATTACTTGTGAGTGTGTTGCCTTCTTTTACTTCTTTATTATCTTATCTTTCATCAACCAATTATACATACATGAAGATCACAAAACAAGAGACACAAGATATAGGCACATGCCAGGTAAAAACCCCCCTTGAGGGGAAAACCAGTCAAAGTAATTATTCCTTTCAATAGTATTCTTTGAGACTATTCCCCCTAGACCAAGACTAGACTTTCCCTCCACACCATGTCAGCCTCCAAGATCTTCGACCCTTTCTAGAAACTTCGATTATGCAGCATATCCCAACAACATGTAGATTTTGGTGGCAACAAAACCGTAGGAAACTTTGATATCCTAAGCCATACCACGAAACAAAGAGAGAAAGGAACCAAAATTTCGATTTTTCTCTTCTCTAGAGACTCCCACAAACTCACACTTCTTTCCTCATTCTAGTAGTAGACTTCACATCCCGAACAAGTATGATCACTTCCTAGAAGATATCGAATTGCTTGAGAGAGTGAATTCTCCAAATGACTTCGAAGTCCTTCTATATATAGCCTTCTTGTGGGTCAAATGAGGGTCTTTAGGCTAATTTGATCTTCCTTAGGCCGACATGATGTGGAGGTCACATAATTCATATTTTTCTTGATACAAAACATTTTTACTTGATCTGAAACCTCAAGAAGGGTCTTTCCGAATGTACAATGACTCTATAAACTAAATATTAATCCTAGGAGTCTACAATGTGGAATTTGACTAATATAATGATAACCCAAACATGAAACCCATGCTTTAATAAGTCATTGTTATAATAATAAAAATTATTTTCTTTATTATTTTGACAGGTACATTAAATAATGACTCAAGTACATTATTGAAGATTGAACATAGTTATTTTTTCCAACAATTAGGTGTGATATGGTTACTGATTGGGGCCAAGTAAATCTCCTGGGATCAATTTTAAGTGGAAGATTGTCAGGATGGATCAGGTAAACTTGACTTGGTCAAGTTAACTATTGTTTTCAGATCCAAGTATGTGAGACCCATTGTTTTTCCCATGTTATTGATGTGAAATGTGTCTAATTTATAGTCCGAAAAAGCTCTATGATGATTTATCATGTTGGCTAGTGGGAACAAACAACAATGTTTTTAGACACTACCACTTCTCTCGGTGCTCTATGATCGTAACATAAAGTTGATATATTTTATTTTTAGGTGAAGTGAAACAATACACAAAAAAACTAATCCAAAAAAACCATTCCACATATATGCACAAAATTAAACTCTAAATGATATTCCATGCGTGCCCAAAGATCTGGGAGAAGAAGTTTAAAACGAGAGTAAAAACATGGTCAATAAAACCTGGTTGATTTCCACAATCTATGATTTCTTGTGAGCTTGACTACACTTGTTTCATATGAATATGGCTTGTTTTGATGTTGTAAACCTAATTTATAGTACTTCAACCTTAACTTATAGGTACAAATTATATATTTTAATTAGTGTTTTATATAATAAAATAGATTACCTTATGATAGTTGTAAATTATAAAATATTATTCTAAAAGATATACGTGATTTAGACCAAATTTATGATGCTTTAACCCTAACATATGCATATAAAATATATTTTTTAATAAAATTTATGTATGTTAAATGAAATTAATGATAAAATAGTTATAGATTATGAACCATAAAATAGTTGTAAATAATAAAAAATGGAATTAAGAATATTGTAATTTTAATCTAAATAATTACATTATCGTCCTAGAAATAATTGATTTCTCCAACAAAGGTTGACATAATTACATTATGTCTAATGCCTATACTTCTTCCCTATACTGGGCTATAGATTGCCTCCGGTGCAAAAATAAATAAATAAATACATTAATAAAGTTGAAAATGATTCATCATAAATTATTTCAATATAAAACGTATTAAGTTATTGTAACTAATTTTTTTATTAATAAATAATTTTATAATTATATTTGAGTAACAATTTCATAAAATACTAAAAACATATATTATGATATTAACCAATTATATATTTTGATTTTTTAATAATATTAGTTAGTCATGTATTTTTTAATTTAGTAGAAGGAACTTACCTCGAATGGTATGACACATGTTTTGTGTTCTTAGCTGCATGGGATCAAGTCTTTAGAGACACGTTGTAAGATGACCCTTATGACATTCCCAAAAAAAATATCCTACTTGGTAAAATAATTACATTTTGGTTTAAAAAAAAAATCTAATTTAATACTTTAAATGAATAAATAATACCCTTATGACATTTCCAAAAAAAATATTCTACTTAATCACATTTTGGTTTAAAAATAAATCTAATTTAATGTTTTAAATGAATAAATGATATTTGTTTTAAGCTTGGCAATATTAGATCTTCATAATGTCCAATATATCACCCCGATCAGGACCGAGAATTGAATCGCTGACTTCACATCAAGGACTGCCTTAACAAAATACCCTATCATCGTCTATCCAAGACCCAATGGATGAATAAATAATCTATGTTAGTAAAGTTGAAAGTGATTCATCATAGATTATTTCAATAGGATCAAATAAAATGAATTAAGTTGCTATAAAAAAATTTAAATTATTCTTATTTTTAAGATATAAAATATATCGAATTATTGTAAATAATTTTATATTATCATTACTAAATTTTTAATAATGAAAAATCGTTCTTTTTTTTTGTAATTTGTTATGGCCTTTCTCATTCATTTTCATCCAAAAATAGGTAGGTTACATCCATATCCATATGGTTATGTGGCCTCAAATTGAGCATTGCGAAACCAGGGATGTTGGCCACTTGTTCACATTATAAGACATCCAAAAACAAAAGAGTGTGAGATAGTTTATCATAGCTATATATGTTTGATTGTACTTAATTCTCCTAGTGAATAGATAATGAAGAAAAAATATCAAAGTTTGGGTAACCTTCATCTATACAAAGAAAAAAATAAAAAGCCAAACTATGCAATTCATGTTAATATCCATCGAATGAGTCTACATGTGTTGGATATTTTGCACTAGAATCTGGTAATTCCATTTGAGGGAGACATGGAATATGCTTCTACATGCAGCTGAGGTGAGAATTTTTTTGCTCAATCTCAAATTGTAAAGCTAAAATTCATTATGAATTACTTGGAATTCGGTATCAGTCTTGGAGGGAATAAATAAGGGAGTCTCCAAGGATCTGGCTACAATATTCTTCATCAACCAATTAAGATAAACAATTTTTTTATATTGAGAGGACCGACCTTTGGAATGTCTAGGATCTGGCACCAAATCCCACCATTCCTCCATATCCAAATCCATGCTTGCTTCATGTTAGTTTAAATCTGCTTCCCACCCATAAATTAACTAGCAAATTTGAGGTTGAGTACTAGCCTCGTAGGCCTAAGCTGCTTCCTGAATTAGGCCTGATGTGGATTTACAACCTCATCCCCTAGCTAGACATGGTTGGGTTTGGCTTCCTCCCTACCTCTGACCACCACTTTGATTTCTCCCATGGCCACCCCTTGTCGATTTGTCTCTGCTAGAGAATAGGTATTCCATACTGCAACCATGCCAACCACGAAGGTGATAGAATAACCTAAAACAGGTGTCAAGACCTTTAGCTCGAGGTGATAAAATAGCCGAGGGTCCTAGCACAAACACTGATAATTTAATATTGTAAAATTGAAACAACAGAATACCACATAATTATAAGCATTAGGGCTATATAACATATCTTTCACCATGATAATGAGTTGGGTGTACTGAGACAACTCGAACACAACAACCCATGTCTCCCTAAGCCTTCTTAGGGAAGGATCCAGAATCCATTTAGGCTTTTCCTTTCTCTAGAGACCCTTTTTCTTAAGAGGAAATAGGTATATCAAAGAGATGAAATAATGGAAAAAATCACCCATGTAGAAAGTTCATATCAAATTCCAATATTCATACCCAAAAAACATGCACATCCTAGAAATAAAAATTGCTTAATAGATGGAGATAATTCTATTATATTTATACACCCCAGCAGAGTAAACAGTTATTGCCTGCCAAATTTCATAGAAAATTTCCTTTCCAACCTAAGAAATCATCTCAGAGATATGTCTCCGATGAAGAATGAAAGAGAATTGCATGGATAAGGGCACGAGTAAAACACATTGAGTTAACATACCTGTAATCGACGTCCATAGAGAAGAGAGTGAAATTGTATGAACCTAGATGGAGAACCTATTGAGGTACCTTCAAAGGAAACCCAAAGATTGCAAGAAAACCTAAAACAATAGCAATAGCAATACCTCGAAGCCGACCTTCCCAAATTCCATAAAACCCTAACAAGGAGATGTCTCGTCGATCTCTCCAATAACCATTAATAGCTAGCATGCACATTTCCACCTTGCGTCTAAAGGAAGGTGTGTGTGGGTCGTCAATCAATAACACTCCATCCTCTCTCATTGATCTTATAACCATGGCATAGATTTCGGAAGTGTTGACTTTTCTTTTCGTGCCCCAATCGAGGATCTCTAATTTAGATGTTGGCTGGTTTTGTTGCTATCTCTAGCATCATGATATAGTATTTTCCTCAGAATATCCATCTCTCCATTGAGGTCTTGTGAAGGTCATCATGAATCCATAGTCCTTCTGATATCCAGGCATCCCTAATTCTCTAAGAAATCAGTTGATTTGTTTCATTCTATCCTGACATGAGATGGTATTATGTAATAAAACCAGGGAAGGATATCTCTAATGTTCTACACCAAGTGGGAATTCCTCTAGCTATGACTAATATTGTCACTACTGGAGTCGTGATTCAATTTTTTAAGAGCATCAATCACAAGGTTTGAGTCTCCTATCACTAGTTTCTTATATCCTTCTCTTTCGTCTATAAGGAGACCTTGCACTTAAGCAATGAACCCGAACTCCTTATTACTACCATAGCCATGGTCTATTGCATAGATTATTTTGATGAGGTGTTGATATTCTCTAAACAAACCCCCAAACCTTGCCTCCCCACTATTTCATTTGTAGGAAACGTCAAACTTTGGCTTTATATATCCTTCTAGGGTTGTAGAGTACCCGTTTGGAGAGGATCATGGGGATACCATGAGTGTCTAGGAAGAATAAGAAATCATTTGATTAGGAAACTTTAGGTGGCAAAGGATCTGAGCTTCATGGGGAGAGATGATCTATTTTTTATTATTAGTTTTTGTTGTGCTAATATCAATTGCATATTCATAAACATGTGCTTGCTTATTGCTTCTTGTACTCAGGTTTCATTAGTTGTTTATGTATGTAAATAGGTAAATTTCCTTAAGTTTAATATGATATTCATGACAAAAATAGCTTCAAAAAAACAATTACTGAACAAAGAACATTCAAAGTACAACAAACCATCAAAGGGACACTTCAACATAGTGTTTTGATGAAGGAGTTCACCCCTCCTTGGATACATCTCCTTGGTCCATCTTCCATGGATTGGGCCTCTGTATTAGCTCAATATGGAAAATTGTTGTTTTACAAAGCTCTATGGTTCCTGAAACGTGCACCAATGTGTTCATAATGTTCAAATTAGCCAAGAAAACCCCTTCGTGAGCTCAAATTGGTCGAAAATTTCCCTATTTATGACTTAGATAGTCTTTTCCTAGAAAAACTTCTTTAAATATGGAATGACTCCAATTAAGTCTGCCAAGTGTGGTGGCAAGTCCGAATTCGGTGGCTCCACCATAAATGACACCAACTTAAAAACTTGGGTTAACTATCAATTAATCGCGCTTAATTAGCTATAAACCTGGATTTGCATTGACCATAACCTTAACATCTAGCAGTTTTGGTGGGGGCTATCACATGTGACGGTTAATTATCCGCGCAGCATAGGGTGACCGTTAAAGTTGATTGCAAGATTCTGGTGACTGCAACCGCCATGGTACAAATTCACATGGAGAGGTCATTGTGGTGTTGTAGTGTTGGAGCACATCGGTTATGGGTGTGGAGCATGATTATCTTCTATATTCAAAGGTCTCAGCTGGATGTATAGCCCAGGAATATTGTACACCCCTCCACGTGGGGGGGCGCGGGGGGGACTTGTCCCACCCGTTGAGGGGGTGGTGGGGCGATCCCCCCTGGCTGGGGGACTTAGGGGCCAGCAGTCCCCTAGCGGGGGTTCGGGGGCAATGCCCCCAAAGCTAAAAATAGACGTAAAATTGCCTTGTAAAAGTATAGCAATTTCTAGTCAATCTGGGCCGTTCATTAGGCAGATGATCTGATGGTAGAAGTTATGTTTAATTTAGGGTTTTTTCCCCTAAAAGGAAACCCCTCGCTATATATGAGGGAATTGTATTGTGTTTATGTATATCTGTATTCAGAGTGAGGAGAAGAGAGGAGATTGAGAGCGAAGAGTGAGTTACAACAGATCTATTGTAGGTTGTATCTCTTCAGTTTGCTAGATAATATAATAAAAGAAGGACTGGTTGTTTCTCTGTGGACATAGCCCAAACTGGGTGAACCACGTATATCTATGTCTCTCTTGTTTTATGCATTTTCTGTGTTTATATTTCTGCAATATTTTATGTGTTCCATTGCTCTGTAATATATAACTTTTTAATAATTGGTATCAGAGACGAAGGTCTATTTGGCTAATAAAATCGGAGGAGAGAAAGGTTCTTGGTTCGAGTGGGAGCATTGGCGAAAGATGGTAGGTTTAGGGTCGAAAAATTCAACAGCCAAAACTACCAACTATGGAAGATGCAGATGCAAGATTATCTATATCATAGAGATCTGTACCTACCATTGCATGGAAAGACAAAGAAGGCGACGAGTATGACAGACACATAATGGGATATTCTCAATAGAAAGGCACTTGGAACAATACGGCTATGCTGAGTGGCATCGATAGCGTTTAATATTTCAAAGGAAATGACAATAAAGGGTTTAATGTCGTCATTGGCCAAACTATATGAAAAACCCTCAGCCTCAAATAAGGTATTTCTTATGAAGCATTTATTTAATATGAAGATGTCAGAAGGTGGATCTGTTGTAGACCATTTAAATGTTTTTAATATAGTTACAAGTCAGTTAAGTTCTATACAGGTAAATTTTGATGATGAAGTTAGGGCTCTATTATTTCTGTGCTCATTGCTAGAAATTTGGAAGGGCTTAGTTATGGCCAATAGTAACTTTGTCTCTGGATCTAGTACTTTAAAGTTTGATGATGTTGTCACTGCAATCCTTAGCGAGGAAATGCGACGGAAAATATCTAGTGAGACATCAGGCAATGCTTTGACTGCATAGACTAGCGGAATAAAATAGAAAGAGGAAAGAGCCTAGGATATCGCAGTAAGTCAAGAAAAGGCAGATCAAAGTCCAGATCGGGGATAGTGTGCTGGAAATGTGGGAAGAAAGGAAACCTAAAGAAAGATTGGAAGTCTCGGAAGGGAAAAGAAGGTGATGCGTAGCAAGAAACTAATCATGAAGAAAATGTAATAGCTGATGTGTTGCAAGATGCTTTGATTCTTTTATTATAAAATATTATTGATGCCTGGGTGGTAGATTCAAGGGCCTCATTCCATGGCACACCTGATAAGAAACATTTTCATGATTATGTTCAAGGAGATTTTGCACAGGTTCGATTGGGTGATGATAAACCCTGTAAAATTATTGGAATGGGTACAGTTTTCATAAAACAACAGAATGGAAATCAATGGCTATTGAAGGAGGTAAGGCATGTTCCAGATCCGAAGAAAAATCTGATTTCAACAGGGTAGTTGGGAGGTGAAGATTGCATAAGTACTTTCATAGATAAAACCCGGAAGGTCACTAAAGGATCCTTGGTAATAGAGAAATGAGGAAAGGTTGGTACATTGTCTTTATGCAATGGTATTTCTAATTCCGTTAATTATTTAACCTTTACAGGAGAAGATATGACATTATGGTATCATAGGCTCTGGCACATGAGTGATAAGGGGATGCAAATTCTTCACTCAAGAAATTTGTTGCTAGGTTTGAATCATGTTGATTTAAAATTCTATGAAAATTGTGTTTATGGAAAATAGAAGAGAGTCAGATTCCTTAGAGTTGGGAAAGAAAAGGAGAGCAAAAAATTAGAGCTTGTGCATACAAATGTATTGGGACCTGCTCAGGTATCATCTCTTGGTGGCTCTCGTTATTATGTTACTTTTATTGATGATGCAACCAGAAAAACCTGGATTTATTGTATTCGAAATAAATCTGATGTATTTGATACTTTCAAGAAATGGAAAGCTTTGGTTGAAAATGAGACAGGGAAAAGGTTGAATTGTCTCAGATCAGATAATGGAGGTGAATATTGTAGCAAAGAGTTTGATAGGTCATGTTCAGAGAATGGAATTCGCAGAGAGAAAACAGTTCTAGGAACACCACAAGAAAATGGTGTGTCAAAAAGGATGAATAGGACAATCATGGAGCGTGCAAGGTGCATGAGATTGCATGCAAGATTTCCTTTACAATTTTGGGCAGATGTTGTAGACATTGTTATTTATCTAATAAACAGAGGGCCTTCAAGTTCCTTGGATGGTGGTATTCCAAAGGAGACCTGGACAGGTAAAAAGGTAAACTACTCACTTTTAAAGACTTTTGCTTGTGAAGCCTTTGTCCACATTAATAAAGAAAATAGAACAAAGCTTGAGGCAAAATCAAATAAATGTACCTTTATTGGATATGGCGTTAATGATTTTGCTTATCGTTTATATGATTATGAAAAATAAAAAAATCATTAGGAACAGAGATGTAATATTTAATGAAAATGTCTTGGAACAACAACCACAACAGCAAGAAGCACGTCAAACACCTGAAAGTGGTGTTAGAAGATCTGCTAGGATAAGTAGACCCCCTGAACAATACTCTCCTTCATCATATTATGTATTGTTGACTGATTTTGGTGAACCAGAATGTTATGAAGAAGTACTACATGTAGAAACCAGGACGAAGTGGGAGCAAGCCATGAAAGAAGAGATGGACTCCTTAGCACATAACCAGACTTGGGACTTAGTCAGGTTGCCTACAAGTAAAATATCATTGCAGAATAAATGGGTTTACAAGTTGAAGGAAGAGATAGAGGTAGAAAAAGGTATAAATCTAGACCTGTAGTGAAAGTGTTTGCACAAAACAAGGGTATAAACTTTGATGAGATATTTTCTCTTGTTGTGAAAATGAATTAAATCAGAACTATTCTAAGTCTAGTAGTTGTGGAAGATTTACATATTGAGTAGTTAGATGTAAAGATAGCCTTTCTCAATAGGGATTTGGAGGAAGAGATATATATGCAGCAGCCACAAGGATATGAGGTAAAAGGGAAGGAGAAACTAGTGTGTAGGTTGAAGAAGAGCTTGTATGGCTTAAAACAAGCTCCAAGGCAGTGGTATCTAAAATTGACAGGTTTATATCTGAGAAGGTTTATACTAGATGGTTTCACTCTAACCATTGTGTTTATCTCAAAAGAAAAATGATGGCAGCTATTATTATATTTGTCATTTTAATGTACATACTATTGCTATTGCATTTCAACATGTAGAAAATAACATGGCTCAAAAAGGAAATAGCAAACTCATTTTCAATGAAGGATTTGGGTGCTGCAAAACATCCTTGTATGAGAATAGCTAGAGATTAGGAATAATTGAAATTAGCATTGTCTCAAAAGTGAGTACATAGAAAAGGTGTGAAAAGGTTTTAATATGCAGAATGAAAAACCAAGTTGGTTAACTCTTGGCTTAGCCATTCAAATTAAGGTAAGGAGGCGTGTCCAAGACTCGCGGAAGGAAATGGTTCATATGTTCTAAAGTCCATGCATCAGATAGTTGGAAGCGATAAATGTATGAAATGGTTTGCACAAGGCCTGATATCTGACATGCAGTGGGAGTTGTAAGCAGGTACCATTGAACATCAAGAAAAGAACATTGGATGGTGGTGAAGTGGTTCTCCAGTATTGAGAGGTACAGAAATCAAGAATATGCTTTGGTGGTTCAAACATTTCTCTACAGGGATATGTTGATGCAGATATGGCAGGTGACAGAGATAACAGGAGGAGCACTAAAGGATATGTATTTACTATAGGTGGAATAGCTGTCAGTTTGGTTTCAAAAATCAAAAGTGTTGTTGCACTTTCAACAACAGAAGCAGAGCATGTTGCTACTACAGAGGCTATTAAAGAAATGATTTGGTTACAAAGGTTTCTGGATGAATTGGGTAAAAAGCTAGAGTTGGGCAGGTTATATAGTGACAGCCAGAGTGCCATACATCTTGCAAATAACTCTACATTTCATTACAAGAATAAACATATACAGCGCAAGTACAATTTTATACGGTCAACATTGAAAGATGGATAGTTGAAGCTGGGAAAGATACACACTATCCAGAATCCTACAGATATGTTAACAAAAGTTGTAACCAGGAAGAAACTGAGAATCTGCTCAGTTTCAATTGGCCTTCAAGTAAGATGAAGAAGATGAGAAACAGCCAAGTCCAAAGAGGAGTCATTTTGTAGCAAATGAAGCAGCACTGGAGTTGCTATAATTAGTCTCCAAGTTGGAGATTGTTGGGTGTGGAGCCTGATTATCTTTTGTATTCAAAGGTCTCAGCCGAATGTATACCCCTCCATGCGGGGGGTGTGGGGGGGACTTGTCCCCCCTGTGGGAGTTCGAGGGGGCTGATCCCCCCTGGATGGGGGTCTGGGGGATAGCGGTCCTTAGCGGGGGTTCGGCAGCAGTGCCCTCAAAGCTAAAAATAGATGTAAAATTTCCTTGTAAAAGTATAGTAATTTATAGTCAATCTAGGCCGTTCATTAGGTGGATGATCTAACAGTAGAACTTATGTTTAATTTAGGGTTTTTTTGCACTAGAAGACAACTCCTCACTATATATGAGGGAATCATATTGCGTCTATGTATATCTGTATTCAGAGTGAGGAAAAGAGAGGTGTAATGACCAAATATTTTACATAAATAAATTACTTATTTACCCTGTGGTTAAAGATAAAACAGAAATTACCATTTTCTTGAAGTGATGGAAATATTATGTGTTTAAAATTAAATAATATGAATTGCATAATTATGTGTGCATGATAATTTCATGTGAAAAGTTATTTCTCTCTTTATGCATGAGAATGAAAGGAAAAACAGTTGCCAGTACACTAGGGAAAAACCCTAACTGTTTTCTCTTCTCCTTAGAAAAGGGGAAAGGAGAAAAGACCTGGGTTGTTTTTTGAACAAACAGGAAAATAAAGGAAAAGAAGGGGCTGAGCAAAAGAGAGAAGTGCTACGTCTGGTAAGGACCAGATAGCACAGGCACAATTGTTCTCCCTATTGCAGAGGTTGTGGCCGGCAAAGGATCGCTTGGGAGAGAGACACAGTACAGACGACTGGTCTCGTGGCTGGGAGGATATCAAGCATCAAATAGCCTTCTACTGGTGGTAGAAGGGCGGAAGAAAGCAATAGAGATACAGGTAAGTATTTCTATTTTACAAGACCTGAAGATTAGATATCAATGACAGTATTAATAGTTGTTTAGGATTATTTTAACCTTATTTACACTGTGAGGCAGTACCTGGATTTATTAAAGGTATTACTGTCATTTACATTATTCTGTAGATCAGATACATGAAAAAAGGAAGAGAAAAACCGGTATTGGAAGTCTACACAGAACCTGTACAATATACTCTGTTCATTATACTAATATGAATCATAAATAAGGAAAATAGATAACTAAAGACTGTGTAGATTTAGTCCTGTAAAACATCATATATGAAAGACAGAATTAGATAAACAATCACGCAAACTGTGATTCATGGAAAGAACAATAATAAGGATAGAAATCAATAGAACAAAGTCCATCTGAAGATGTTTAATACACATCAAGAATGCAGATAACCCATCTCTGTATTAGAGGCAGAGCATCAAAATAATTGTAACGGTTAACTGTCAGGTGAACCCGAACAGAAACCCTCGTATTACCAGGAGAAAGTCTGTAAGTGACGCATACGAACAGATAGCAAATATATAAACCAAAGAATTATCAAATTAATGGTACAACTCGCATAAGTAATATTAACGATTACCAGACATATCCTGATGGCGATAGTTTCGCTAAACCCGTTCAGGTAGACCATACGGTAATGCGTAAAGAAAAGAGTCATGACATAATATAAGCATAGGACCTCAACAGCAAAGACCATAATCCACCTACAGCAAATAAGTTGCGGTCCGAGCAATATGCACAGGTGAATACCACCTGGTAGCAGCAAAGCTACAGCAAGATGCCGAGGTCTAAATACCGAAATCCATTTACTGGAGTAACTACTCAGAGGGTTACTCGTTAAACAAAAAGAAAAGATAATTAAATTAAATAGCTTGAAACTAGAACCATGCATGCGCAGTAATAATATGGGTAACGACAGAATGCACTCTAGCATTATCATTTCTCGGTCAAACCGGCCTTTTCTCAAAAACCCAAAATCATTATACAGTGAAAGCTTGTAAAAAATGGATTAATGGAATAATGAACTAACCTTAAAGAGAGGAATCATCAAACCGAGTATTATAAGTACGAATCAAACTATTATACCATGTAATCATGAGTAGGCCGACGGCCGAATAATGCAAGATTGTTAATAATCATAGAAATCCATACAGGTGAAGTAAGCGACATATATTTATACAATCATTGACATTCGAAAGTATAGAGGCAAACCCTGTCATTTAAATCATTAAAACGCATATATTATCGGATGATGAGTACAGGGAAAACCATCATGGCCTGATACCGACAAAGTCGGGAATAATCCATAAACCCATAATATATGTCAAACTGTAATTACAGTGACCGAAATCATTATATACAAATCAGCTGAGGACTGAATAATTAAAACAGAATCAGAGTTGCTCGAGGACAACTCGGCTCATGCATTAAAACTCAGAATAACCTACAACCCTAAGAGCTGTAAGTAAATCATTGGATTCCGGAGTAAATCAGGTGCAAAGGAGAAACTCTGTCATACGCCTTCGAAAGCAGGTTTAGCAACATTCCCGGCAGGAAAGAATAGCATAAGGGCAACAATCGTAACAGTAACTAATGACAGGAGGCCGTGAGCATAGGAAGCTTACCTGGTCAGTTAAGTGGGGCAAAACCTCTGCACCATCATTGTATCTGCCATCGTCACGCAAATCACCGGTACCTGCCAGCAACAACCAACGGATTATCAACTCATAAAATACAGAGAAAAGAGGGTTACTGTAAAAATCGCAGCAGAGGATTACCTACCATCCATGAACGCGGCGAAGGAAGACACCAACAGAGCTCGCCGCCAACAGTAGTTCGAGGACTGTAGAGTTAACAATGGCGGAGACCGGACCGAAAGGGCTATGGCGGACACCGGAGAAAGGAGCCGCTCTCGGAGACCAGAACAATGACAAATGACCCGAAACTTCAGGTTACAAACCCTAAATACAATGCCGCCAAAACCCTTAAACTCTCCACCGTCCGATCGATGAGAACAATCGAGGCCGTCCATTACAATGACGATCCCGAGGAAGTGGTAGCCACGCTGTTACAATAAATGCCTCAGCTACCAGCAAGTGGATGAGTGAACCGTGAGCCAGGTGTCATGTGTTGTTTAATATAAAATGGAACGTAAGGTCGATTAATGTTATGGACCGTTAACTCTACCATTATATAGTCCTGGCATTAATTGTTATAATTGTAGTTATGTATTAAATAAACCAACGTTATATATCAAGTCACGTCACCATGGTATTGTATGCCTTTGATCCGGTGTCGAGTAAAAATCAGGGGCATAATAAAATTATTTTTTATGTATATAGACTTTAGGAATAGAGGGTTGTGACATGTGGTATCAGAGCCCAGATACAGCACTGTGGCCTCTGGGCAAGACAATAATGAATGGACCCTATAGTAAATCAGTTAATAGATAATCATTCCATTATTACTCTTGAACTATTTTCTTTTACAGGAGTGGATTCTGGGAACGAAAGACATGAGGAGGGCAGAAAACACGTCCCGACGACCTGTGATGGGACAGGGCATGACCGGCGCAGACAATAACCCAGAGCTATGGGTACAACTTGGAGAAGAAGCCAGAATTACAAACCAAGCCATTTTGGAAACAGTACAGGAGCTGAAAAATGAGATGGCTCGATTACGAGAAGACAATGCTCGATTAACAATAGAGCAGGAAAGGATTTTAAAAAGCTTGTCCGATAGACAAAATCAGTTACCCGTTAATCCTAGTGTGGAACATCCAAGGATGTCAGAAGAACAGAATCATCACATACCCCCTGAAGGATCAGAAGAACAGGAAGAACGCTCGGACAATGCCTTCGAACAACAAACCTCAAAAAGACAAAGGATGGAATTACAAGGGGAATTCCACAAGATTAAGCCACCACATTTCGACGGAGAACATGAGGAAGCAACTGAAGCATGGTTAATAAACATGAACAAGTATTTCCAACTTTATGAATACGATCATAATCTTAAAGCACGACTGGCTATCTTCCAGTTGCAAGGAAAAGCTACCTTATGGTGGGAAGAGGTGAAGATTGTCAAAGGGGTTACTGAACAAAACATAACATGGGACAATTTCCAAAAATTCTTCAAGGAGAGATATTTAACTGAACGCTTTTATGATGAGAAGGCCAGAGAATTTCATGATCTGCGATTAGGACAGCAGACTGTGGATGAGTTCATTACCCGTTTTACTTCCTTACTTCGCTACGTACCATACATAAGGGAGGAAAAAGCGAAGGTGCAGCGATTCGTTAGCAGTTTACCACTGTACATGCGGGAAAGAATTGAATTCGATAATCCGAAATCGATGGATGAAGTAATCCGCAAGGCTAGAATCTGTTATCAGCAAGGCAAACAAAAAGGAGAAACTGCTAATAGAAAGTGGAGTGAGAAGAAGAATTTCAAGTTAGCTGGAAACTTCAAAGGAAATCGCAGCAGTGGAATTAAAGGGACTAGTAAAGGAGTAAATAACAGATTTGCGACAAAGACTGCACCCAAGTTCAGAACTGCAAATGAACCCAAGGCCAGTGAACAACAAATCAGGTTGGATAATGAAGGAACAGTAAGACCTCCTTTACAGTGTTGGGGTTGTGGGGGACCTCATTACATTAAGAATTGTCCACAGCGAAAGGGGACTGAACAGTTATCCCAGATTCATGAAGCTTCAACTGTTGGCGAAGTGGGTTGGAGCGTACCCAGAATCAATGCAGCATTGGAGGATCGGCAGGCGGAGTACCAGCCAACCATGGTTGAGTTCGAAGGTAAAATTTCAAACCTTCCCATATCTGTTTTGATTGATCCTGGG
>APFE030108981.1:50528-84255 GCA_000404065.3 Pinus taeda | reverse complement strand
TTGAACATAATCATAAAAATGTTTCCTATCAGGTGTGGTATGGAATGAGGCCCCTGAATCTACCACCCAGGCATCAATAATATTTTCTAATGAAAGAATCAAAGCATCTTGCAACACATCACTTGTTACATTCACTTCATAATTATTTTCTTCCTCTTCTTTTCCCTTTTGAGACTTGTAGTCTTTCTTCAGGTGTCCTTTCTTCCCACATTTCCAGCACACTATCCTCAATTTAGCCTTGGATCTTCCTTTTCTTGACTTACTGCAATATCCTGGGCTCTTTCCTATTTCCATTTTCTTCCCCTAGTCCCCTAGTCTCTATAGTCAAAGCATTACCTGATGTCTCATCAGAGCATTTCTGTCGCATTTCCTCGCTAAGGATTGCATCGACAACATCATCAAACTTTAAAGTACTAGATCCAAAGACATAGTTACTAATGGCCATAACTAAACCATTCCAACTTTCTGGCAATGAGCATAGAAATAACAGAGCCCTAACTTCATCATCAAAAGTTACCCCTACAGAACTTAACTGACTGGTAACTATATTAAATTCATTTAAATGATCAGTAACAGATCCACCTTCTGATATCTTCATATTAAATAGATGCTTCATAAGAAATACCTTATTTGAGGCCGAGAGTTTTTCATATAGTTAGGCCAATGTCGACATTAAGCCCTCTGTTGTCATTTCCTTTGAAATATTAAATGCTACCAACACTGCTAGA
Source organism: Pinus taeda (assembly GCA_000404065.3). Classification (NCBI taxonomy): domain Eukaryota; kingdom Viridiplantae; phylum Streptophyta; class Pinopsida; order Pinales; family Pinaceae; genus Pinus; species Pinus taeda. The sequence continues at coordinate 83,527 of APFE030108981.1, read as the reverse complement.
CATAGACGTATTATTCCAAGTGCCTTTCTGTTAAGAATATCCCATTCTGTGTTTGTCATACTTGTCGGCTTCTTTGTCTTTCCGCTCAATGGTTGGTACAGATCTCTTTGATACAGATAATCTTCCATCTGCATCTTCCACAGCTGGTAGTTTTGACCATTGAATTTTTTGACCCTAAACCTACCATCTTCTGCCATTGCTCCCACTTGAACCAGGAATCCTTCTCTCCTGCGAGTTTATCAGCCAAATAGACCTTCGGCTTAGGCACCAGTTGTTAGAAAATTATATATTACAGAGCAATGGAACACATAAAATATTGTAGTAATATAAACATAGAAAACTTATAAAACAAGAGAGACACAGATATACATGGTTCACCCAGTTTGGGCTATGTCTACAGAGAAACAACCAGTCCTTCCTTTTATATTATCTAGCAAACTGAAGAGATACAACTTACAACATCTCCACTGTAATTACCTCTTCACTCTCAATCTCCTCTCTCCTCCTCACTCAGAATATAGATCTACATAGACGCAAAAAAATTCCCTCATATATAGCGAAGGGTTACCTTCTAGGGCAAAAAACCCTAAATTAAACATAACTTCTATCGTCAGATCTCCACCTAATGAACAACCTAGATTGACTACGAAATTACAACATTTTACAAGGAAATTTTACATTTATTCTTAGCTTTGGGGGTGCTACCCCCGATCCCCCTGCCAGGGGGACGGGGGGGGGCGCTCCCAAAAGATCGCAGCTGCCCCCCCTAGACCCCCTTTGCAATGAATATTTTATGGGCAGTGTTACTGCCCCATTACGAAATGGTGTCCAATGTGGCAATACCTTTGAATACAGAAGATAATCAGGCTCCACACCCAACATATCATACCATTCAATTACAACAATCCGGAGAAGAAGTTTACAACATATCTTAGGTTGCCCAAGAAAACATAAAGACAATTTTTGACAAAAGAACCAAGGCTGATGATTTCAACATTGGGGAAAAAGTGTTAAAGTGGGACTCATGAAGAGAAGACAAAGGAAAACATGGTAAATTTGAGAATCTTTGGAAGGGTCCATATATCATTTCAGCTTTTAGAGGAAATAATGCATTTTTTCTCAAAGAATTGGATGGAACAGAATTATAAAGAGGTCCTATCAATGGTAGGATGTTGAAACATTATTTCTCATAAGCACAGGAATATCCTCACTCCATTGTAAATATCACAAGTTTAATATTTTTTTTATTAGTTTATTTGATAACAGAAATCAGATTGAAGACAAAACAGATTTGAAAGACTTAAGGCTACTGGTCATGTGTTCTTGAAACTTCAAGCTGAGAAGTGCCATCCCTAGCTGGAGCCACTGTTAGGATCCTATAATTTATAGGATCTCAAGAAGATTAAGCATTTCATAGTTTTCAGGTTTCAAATTATTCATATATTTCAATTTTCAATTCATTTCATAAAAAAAAAAAAGAGGAAAAATAAATGAAAAGAGGGTATATAAAAAAAAGGAGAAAATAAAGAAGAAAAAGAAAGCCCTAAAGATTGTTCAAATCATACAGTTTAAGCATGATTGAAAAAATTTCAATTTATGTTGATAGGTTAGTAAATAAAGAGTTTCCAAATAGTTAAATCTTGGCAAATTAGTATCTAGGTAGAAATGGAATTTGGTCCATCTATTTAATCTAGACCAAAGAGGAGAAATAAGTGATAGAGTAGGTTAGATCTTAAAAGAAAAGAGATGAAAAAGAAAAAAACAATGAAAGAACAAAAAATGCTAGGATAGAGAATAAGGGTAGGTAGAATAAGAGAATAGAGAAGGGGTATCAAAGGACCTTCTTAAAAATTGGAAGACATTTCCTAAGGTTCGAAGAAAGTTCGATCTCTCTTAGGTTAGATAGTAGGATTTGTAAGGAAAAGGGGCTTACGACACATTAATAATTATCCCCCCCTTTAAACCTTATTTATTTTCCTTTTAACATTTGTATAGTCTGCCCCCATTCATAACTTGACCCCACCACACCCTCACCCGTCACGTCATCGTTAACCTACCCACCATATTTCCCCTCATCTCTGCTTACTTTTCTTGATCAAATGGCCCACGTCTTTTTTTGGCCCCCCCTCACCGTACAAAATTTAATCCCATTGCAGGAGGGGGCAGAGGGGGTCTGAAGTTAGTAGATTCCACTCCCTTACGTGTCATCCTCTCGTAAGTTCACACCCCCCCTCTCATACCGCTTATCGCTCCTCAGGTCCCCGAAAAGTTGTATCCAATATTGGCTAAACCACTCACCAAAGTGACTGTTGAACACTCTCCACCTCACCACGCCATCCCATCCCATCCCTCCAATGATCCCCATTCTCGCTGTTGAGACATAAATGAGGTCAGGCTATTAGCCAACAAACCCACGCCAAATTAAGCCAATCTAATAGCCTGCTTTCAAATCATAAAACCACCAAAGTCGTGCCAAGTTCAAACTTTAAATGTTATTGTTCACTTGCAGGCATTTCCTCCCACTCCATTTGTAGGCGTTTCCTCCCACTCCATTCATCTATTGTAGAGACTGCAAAACAGACCAAGAGAACATCAACATAGTCTAGGATTACTTATTTTCAAGCAATGATCATCAATTCCTACAATGATCATCAATTCCTACTCTTGAATCCCATTTCTGTCCAAATCCCTTTCTTTCTCCCTCAGTATAAATCCCACTTATTTCATCCTTTTCTGTTACAGAGTAGACAATAATGGCACCTAAGCAAGAAGAACCATAAATATTCAACCAAATGCTGCACCCACCACTGGATTTATATCATTTACCATTGGCTGATAGGGATTTCAAGATCCATGAAACCCTCTCAGAATTTGATCTGTTTAATGTATATTGCTGGTGGGAGGACAAATTCATGAAGGAAATGGATGACGTAGGTCTATGGGACACCAGCCTACCCTTCTATATCTTCCCTAAAACACAGAGTTGCATAGAACTGATCAAGAAGTGCCATTCATGTTACAACCCACAACAAAGAGTAGTGATGGCCTCAAGAGGACACATTTTATTCACAATTGATGCTCAATCAATCATGTAGATGATGTAGGCCCTAGTTATTGAAAGATTTGTTCCTTTTTCACATGAATTTTTGATTGAAATGTACCAAAAGCTTGATTTCTCCAAAAGAGCTAAAACATTAGAGCTTTTCATGGATGAGAACACACCTCTTCCACGAAAAAATCCTCCTTATTCCACCTTTGTTTTCCCTAACCGAACCAAACATATTGCGATAGTTCTCTCCTACCTACTTGGCTATTGTTCTAATCAATGACTTGATGAAGTTATTATATCTTTCTTATCTATTATCTCCAGCCTTCAATCATTTTCAACTTCAGCCAGTTTCTAGCAGATGCAATTCATTAACCTGTCAACTTTTTCACATAACAAGTTTTTCATTATTCCTCAGTGTTGATTTACATGTTTGTGTATTTTTAGGCAGATAGGTCTTAGTTTTCATAGAGAAAAATGAATGATGAAGGTGAGCCTCAATTAGTGATATTTTGGACAACCTTGGTTATGAAAGATCCAAAGGATTTTAGTTACAAGACATTTGTGGAAATGCTTTTACACACAACAATGAGCCTCCTCAATGGAACTGCAGAACCAAGGATAAGTGAAGACATAAAAATAATTATGCAATTGCCTGATGAAGCCAGAATAGGTGATTGGTACTTGTACCAAAACTACATTAAAATAAGAGTGGATGGATGTGAATTGCCCCACTAAAAGATGCCAACATTCCTCCCCATGAGGATCTTTGCATTAGACTATATTAGATAGATGATCAGTGCATATGAGATGCATTTTGTAGTAGCCAAGAAGAAATTCCAATTCAGGATCAAGTCCCAAATTGGTCCCTTCATTTGCAATAGCTGAGTTTCAGGAGAGGAGGAAGATATAAGATTAAGAGAGATGAATTTCACATGTAGCTTCACTTGGTCTTATGACCCTTGGGGTATTATTTCTAAGGAGAGGGTGGAAAATAAATCCATGGCCTACATCCACACTCAAAGACCCGAAATTGAAAAATATATGAATCAAACAAAATTGTTGCTAGATACATTACAGGAGGTTGAGGGGCAGACAATCTCCTTATCCACTGCACAAACTCCAAGGCCACGGGAGAAATAAACCACTGAAGAAAGGTTCGAAAAGAGAAAAGAGCCACAGCAAGGAATAACATGTTAAAGATCCATAGAAGAACAATCACGAGGAACTGATATGTGCAATAAAAGAGTTCAGATTGAATTACATAAAGAAAGCTAGAAAATAACACATGGATATAGATAAAGGATCACCACCATAGACAATGACCAAAATAATTGATATTCTAGATTCTTCACCAGCTGGAGGATAATCATTTCCTTCTACTCCAACTTTGGAAAGACAATAAACTCTCCAAGTGTCCTCATCTACAAAGGTGACTAAGGAGAAAGAAGAAACTGTATTTTATACCTTCAGGGAAATCAAAATTAGGAATGAAATGCTCAAAAAGAGCACTTATGCTCAGTTTTGGAAGCAGAGTGCAACTGCACAAGACAAACTTCTCTCTACCTTTGACTCAGAGAAGGGCAAGATGCATATGGCATTTTTGGAGCCACAAACATCAGAGCCTAAAACTCCAATAGACTACTAGAAGACTTCATTTGAGTCGATGCTAAAAATGTGCATCGAATTGACCATCTGGAGATGCACAAGCAAACAGGTGAAATAATTTCATCTACTTTGACCAACACTTCCATGAATTTGTTCAAAATGCAGGTAGCTCTTTCAAATGCTCAGTCTCAGTTGAAGATGGAGAAAATTGCATCATTATCAAAGGACACCAAGATTAAGTCTTTGGATGACTTAATAATAAAAATTGGGTATGACCCCTTAGATACCAAGGCAACTGAAGAAGTGATAAAGAAGAAATAGCTAGACATCGCAGCTATGAAGAAGCAACTCAAGCTACTTGCTACACATGACCGACTGACTAAGGAAATAGAAGAAACAGAGACCATAAGAGATGACATGATGAAACTTATAGTAGAAAAATCCATCCAAATCAAACATATGGAGACAGATATGGAAAAGATGGTGCAGGAAAAAGAAAAAGGAGCACAAATCACCACAATGGAGACCCTTCCTCTAACAATCCTCCCCATAACTACTCCAGCAAGTACAACAATAGGAGTAGGAAGTAGTAAAAAACAGTTGGAAAAATCTATGGAGGGAATGAATATGGAAAATGAAGAAATTAAAAGGATGGATTCCCAAGTTAGTGCTTTACAAGATCATATTAAAAGGGGTGAAGATAACCACTTGGTATAGATGCAGAGAGAAAAGGCATTGATTTAGAGGCTTCAAAAGTCAGAAAAAGAATCCCCCATTGGGAATACTCTAGGGAGGGTTAAGGAAATCATTTGGCACAATATCATAGATTGGATGAATGAAATTTGGCCTAGCATCCAATTTTTTTTTTACTAGGAGGAATTGCTAGAAAAAGCCAAAAAAGTCATTTCAACCACCAACACAGAGTTGGGAGATATGCTAGAGACAACAAACATAACTATCAAGTTCCTAAATGCAAGAAACAAATATGAGTTGGAAGACTTGGGAGTGGAAGATAGGACAGAAACCATACTACAAGTCAAGGAGGTCCTGACAAAGAAGAGTTTAAATGTGCAGGTGAAGGAAGAGTACCAAGTTTTAGAATTGATAGTAAACAGGTTTTTTAACAGAACGCAGCCTCTGCATCAAAAGGGTGTTCCCTCTCTGCTTTTTATAAATGAAAAACTCATGGACATAGGGGATTATGTCCAAAAGCTTCAAGGCATAGCCATAGATACTAGAAATCTATCAAACATTAAAGGTATCATAATAGGGAAAGATTTACTAGAAGCAATCATCAGTGAGATTTACATCCAACATGAGTTGAAGCATTTATTTTTGGTCAAGCCATCATTTTCCAAATACAATGATTCTGATGAGGTGTACTGAAGGTTAATAAAAATCAAGATTACTGAAGGGGAAGCATGGAGTGACTTATGTGACTACCAGGAAGAACGAGACAAGAATGACTACAGCAGTCATAAAGGTTTGAGTCAGCACCAGCCATGTCAGCAAAACCACTCCATTCTAACTGACACTTTAGGAAACAACATTCCAGAAAAGGAGGGACACGTGTCCCAGTCTTCTCAATGTGGCTACTCTTTAGCTACATTAGTCAATTTTTCCTTCATTCTAATAAATAATAGATTTCCAAGTGTACAAGGAAAATCGTTGTAGTTTTGTTTTAAATACTCCATGAATTGGGAGTATTAGGGGTTGGACCCTAGTCATATGAACTATTTTTCTATTTGGAACAATGTAATTTCGAGTTGGGGCATCAATAATAGGACATTTTACAGACTACTTGATCTGTTTTGAGCTGGTGACTTTTTTCTTTCTATGTTTAATGTATTTTTGTTTACTTATCTATGCATTTTCACTTCTCACTGTAAATTTTTTTTTATAGGTTAAGATATGCTATTGGAGCACCTTACTGCTATCTGTATTTACAATCTCTGTGTTTTCTTATGAAGTATGATTACAAAATACTTAAATGCTTTGTGATCCTAACTGATATCATTATCTGTCATTCCATTCATCATTATGCTTTAAAAGATCTAGTGAGGACAATTAGCTTGCCCTGCAAACCCTCTGTAAGATTGATACTACCAACCAACCTGTGACTCCATAGCCCAATAGAAAATATTGAGAAAATGACCTTTTCCCCAACCGAATGAACAAACAAGGAAACACACCCTTTATTCTTAATATCTAGCCTAAAACATTATAGCACTAAAAACAAATTTAAATAATAATTACATAGAGAGATCCCTCTCCGAATCCAGGAAGGCTAGGTCCTAGATTCATAAGTGGATTGATGTATCTTTTGTGAGTTTTGTCTTTCCAATCTTCAAAATCACAAAACGATAACATAGTGGTGACTCTGCTTGGGACATTGAAAAAATATCCTTCCATTCAAATTCAAAGTACCCAGTTAAATAACTTTGTATGATAGAATAACTCCCAAGGTTGGTTTTCCCTATTTTTTCGTGTCATCAATTTCCCATTCAAATCTAATTTCTGTCTCCCAAAGAATATCTACCAGATCTCACCTATATCTAAATCCTCCTGCTATAATGGATAACCTTGAGAAGATTTTGAGAAAAACCCCAAGAACTGAGAGTCAGACTAGCAACAGGGTTCTTCATAGACCAAATTCCCTCCCTCAAAATTTTGTTACGTTACAAGATATCCAGTTTGATTCTCACTTTGAACAAAGTTTATTCATGACTAAATTAGAGAATTGGAAAGATCACACTATCTTTGATCCATCAGCTTGGCAAGGAAGTCCTGTAAGAGTATCTATTTCCCATACTGAATCAGATCTTTAACTCTTACAACATTTTGATACTCTACAAAATCTAGTGATAGACCTCACCTTAGAAATTGATGATGCTTAGCTTTGAGAGTCAGTAGAGTTAAATGCTTTAAACCTCGTAGCTTCCTCCTTCACATCTCCACCTACATATATATAGTCAGCAAGTCCTGCTGCCTCCATAATTCCCACCCCTTATTTCATCATTCAACATAAGGTTGCTTAGAATCCCATACTCTCATTCTCGCCTAGCACTAGTCCAACTCCATCCACTATTCAACCTACTGCATCCACTGTTTAACTTCCTTCAAGTGGCCCTCCACCATCACCACCAATCATGGCTTCCAGATATGCTCCTTTGGTGCTACCTGCACCATTGGCCAATATGTCACAAGATTATCAATCCAAAATTGTATTGTTTGATGGGGCATGTCCTTTAACAACCCAACAACATGTGGACAAAATGAATGATTGTTTTGACCTACAAGAGGTAGATGATGAAAGTATTAAGCCCAAAATATTTGCTCAAAGTTTAGGAGGAGAAGTCAAAAGTGGTTCAAATATTTACCTGCAAATAGTATAAATGATCTCCTTGCATTTCACTAAACTTTTCTCAATAGATGGGAAGTCAAGAAGAAACATTTACAAATTTCATCAGAATATGAAAATATTGAAATGGAGGTAGATGAAAGTGTACATGATTATTGTGCTAAATTCAACAATACTATAATGCAATACTTGTAAACCTCAAACCACCCCAGGATTTAGCCTTGATAAAATTCCTAGATGGTTTTGATACAGATATGTCATACCAACTTAGGGAAAGAAAATCTCCAACATTAGAAGCAATGCAAAGAGACGTTGTGAGTGTAGAGGCCAATTTACAAGCTAAAAGAGCTAGGACGAGAACTAAAATAAAAGTGAATTTTAAAGAGGAAGCTTCAACTTCTGTTGTGTTGTAATATACTTTGACACACTGAAAATTAAAAATTTTCAGTGTGAAATTGCCTTTTCTTTTGAGTTAATTACTGAGGGCATATATAAATTTTAAGCTTTCGGATGATTTTTTTATATAATTTTAATTTTTTAAATAAATTATTTTTAATAAAAAATATTTAAGTTTATATTTTTTATTATAATGATTTATTTTAAACCTTAATTTTATGTTTAAACTGGGCCAAGCCTTAGTTGCCAACCCCACCAAATCTCATTTCATTTAAATAATTCGTTACCCACAGTTGTCACCTCTACGTTCGAAATCATGACCCCACCACCATTTTCACTCATGTGTTAAACACCCATCACCTTACCTCTCATCCCACACACCCTTCCATCATCTGATGGCCCACAACCCATTTCGGCCCTCATTCACCATCCAAACTTTATTGATCTTGGGGGGGTTTCCGAGATAGACAGTTTCCTAAACTTTTGTCATAAATAACCTTTTCCACATTTTCATGTTTCGGGACTTAAAATCCCAAAACCATTTACTGTCTTGACTTACTCCCAAACACAGTTTACATCTATTCCATTACCTCGGATCTCCTATTCATTGCATTCATTCCACTTCATCCATCTGCTACCCTTCATCTAATAAAACTTCACCATGTCAGTTTCCCATTGCACCACAACGCTCTTGTTCCATTGTCTGTCTCATGGTCATTGAAACTATGTTTTTCCTATACACCACATTGAATTAAAACATGGTTTCCAAACCCATGAGAATGTATTTTCAGAAAATGAAAGTGGTTTATTCTTCCAATATCCTTATTAACAAAAACCTCCCCCATTTTTGTAACAAATTTTATGGTTTGGGATATTTTAAAGAAACTTTGAATACATATGTTCTCAAATTTTGCCTCTTTCGTCATATTTTGCCATAACATATTGTGGCCAATAAAAGATGACTATTGAGAAACTGAAGGAGGTTTGTGTTTCTAAGATGGTAAAGTACAATAACCTACTTTATATTTTACACATATATTACATAATCAATGATACAAGTACATATTCACAGCCTATTGTTCGAATTACGTAAATTCCCTTTTAGACATCTTTTTACAAAAACAATTGCGAACAAGTGGAGCTAAATTTTAGGAAACTGAGAGATTTTATCTCAAAAACATATTAATATACAACAAACTCTCTCAATTTTTACAGAACTATCTCAGATTGAGATATACAAAGGCATGATTGGACCCTAGTTTGCAGGATTTCAGGAGGAAAATGCTCAAAGACAGTTAGGCCACCTCATCAACTAAGAGTTGCAATTCAATTCAAATTTCTCTTCTCTATCAACATATATCCTCAAGGATAGTACAAGAAATCTTCAAATAGTTTTAGTTACCTTCATTTGTGTTCTATTTTTGTAATACCTTTTTCAGATATTTATAATAGCTCTTGATATTTTTTTATCAAGATATTTTGTGAGGAAATTGTATAAATACTTCATCAATTGAAGTAATATGTGTGGGCTTTTGATGACAAAAATCTTAACTCTGTAATAAAGCTTCTGTTATAGAATTTCTAATGAAATCCTTATGGCTCTAGTTCTGATAGAATTTTTTGTTTCCAGTATGTTTTTCCAATTTTTCATATCTTATTTCTACACATGATAAAAGTGTTTATAGGAAGGTCTGCAAAATCATTATCTTTAGAAAGAGATTTTTTTATTGGACTGTTTGTTCATCATAACTCCTCTTTAACTATTTTTTGTTTTGTGCTTTCTGGTAGCCATTACAAGGGATTAGCTTATTAGGCTATTTGTTTGAAATAGCTCCTCTTAGAATTGGTTTCAGTCTAGCCATTTTATTTCCCTTTAAATCTATTTTGTTGGGTTGTAGAAATCTTCTACACACATCGAAATCTTCCTAGTGGTCAAGTAATCATCTTGGCTACTTAATTATTAGGAATCTCCTTACATTCTTCTGCCAAATTCTTATACAAATCAAGTCGTTCTAGCAGGCTAGAAGCTGACACTTTAAAAAGGAACCCTGTGAGAGAGCCTTTAAATCATGAGTAGGAATTTTCATTGATCGTCTACCACCCCCATTAAAACCATAAATCTAGCCATTGTGCTTCAAAGGTTGTTGTTCAGTGACATGTGAACAACGTTAAACAAAGCCTAGTAACATTGAGGGTTCAAGGGCCAGCTTGAACCTAAAGGCTGGTTGAGTTGGTTTCCTAGTGTAGTTTTTGCAGCCAAGGACTACCTATGGAAACAAGTACAACATGCTGCAAAAGCTAAAATTGATTCCTTAGTAAGGATTATGGAAAGGATGATGGAGAGAATCAGTATAAATGATAGGAATGTTCCTAGGGACAATACACCTTCCCAATAGAATCAAAATCCAAAACCTAGGAGAAACAATCCACAAATCAGACAAAGAGATCAAAGAGGCCTAGATAAACAAATTAGGCCTCCATTTCAAGAAAATTATGTAGAGGAAGGCAGGGAGGTGATAGAAGAAGTTGAGGAAAATCAAATAAATTTGATGGGAACTAATGAAAATGATTCTATTTTTCTTACACAAGAAGAACAAGAATTATTTTTATTGACTCAAACGGAAGTGGAATCTCGAGAATCTGATTATTATAAACATGGTTTTGAAAATTCTATATTAGAAGTCCACAGACAATATAATCTCAGGAGTAACAAAAACAATGATAACTCCAACAAAACAAATCTAAACAACTCTGGAAAGAAAACTTTAGAATTTGATCCTAAGAAAACAACTGAAAGCTCAAAAATAAGTGACAACAATGAAGAAAAGAGAAATACATAAAATATTACCAAGAAAAAGTTTGATTTCTCAACAAAATTTGTCCAAATTGAAACTCCTACTACAACTAAAAAAGATAAACTAATAACAAGGACCATAGCTGGTAAAATAGATTTCTCAAACGTGCTAAAAAGTCAAGCACCCTTCAGTATTGAGAATGAAATTGCAAAACTCAAGATCTCTATTCCCCTTACTGAATTGGTGAATAAGAATGTTTATAGGTCTCATGTTTTAAAAGCACTCAATGTAGGAGAAAACACAGATATAGTGAATTTAACTGATGACTAGCCTGAACTCTTGTTTGGACTAGAAGTGGATGGCAAGCCTGAAAAGGAGGTGTTCCTCCATTTTATGTGAGTCTTAATATTCATGATAAGATCCTTCATAATTCCATGTTAGATTCAGGTGCATCACATAATCTCACACCAAAAATTGTTATGGAGAAACTTGGATTGGAAATCACTAGACCATATAAAGATTTGTATTCTCTCAACTCTAGCAAGGTTAGATGTCTAGATCTAGTTAAGGACCTTTGTGTCATGCTAGCCCAGATACTAGCCAAAATTTTAGTGATGCACATTGTAGTAGAAGATATCCCTCCTAATTATGGTATGTTTTTATCATAGTATTGGGGGGATATGTTGCAGGGAACACTTCAAATGGATGTGACATATGCCACAATACTAATATTTGGTCAATCAAGGAGACTATATAGAGAAACATTAATGAAGTACATGGTGAGTAGTCAAGAAAGGCCAGTCAATTATCCCCTCTATTCATTCCACACTGATCTTGATTCCTTCATTCTGTATAATGACAATACTAGAGATATAGATGCTTAGGTAAAACAGGCAGAAAATGAATCGAATGAAAAGCATAACGGTCAAGTACCCACTATGTAGTAAAAATTTGAAACAAAACCTCTAGGGAATATTAAATTTGATGGCTCATGTGGTAAAACAGGATCAGGGGCAGGAATCTTGTTATATAATCTGACAACAAATCAGGCTCAAGGTTACTCTTATAAACTGAATTTTTTGTGTACAAACAACATAGTAGAATATGAGGTATTATTATTAGGCTTAAAGTTGCTTAAAAATATAGGTGCCAAAGGATTTTTGTTTAAGGATACTTTGATCTTATTATTAGACAATCAAAGTGAAATACTTGGCTAAACACCCTAGATTGAGAGAATATCAAAATGTTGTTATTGATTTCCTCAAAAAAATTGAAAAGTATGACCTTGTTGTTATCCCTATGATCTAGAATGCTTTGGCCAATGGACTAGATTTTTCAGTGAGCACTTGCAAATTACCTCATCCAAAAAAACAATACATAGCTGAAGTGAAGCATCACCCTACAGTTCCTGATAACATGAGATACTGGAAAGTTTTTGGGAATGAAAAATAGATTGAAATTTTTTTGCAATCAAAAGATGAATTTGAAGACTGCAGCATAGATTTGGAAAGTGAAATATACAGTCAAACTAATTTACATAGTGATTTAGAACAAATTGCTATCTATGAGGAGAAATTTCCTGTGAATAAAACTGTACAAAAAATTGAAATACATAAGGACCCAGAAAAAGAAGAATTTAAAGTACTCCAACCTAAAGGTAATGTTCTCCCTATAGGACTTTCTCCTTTAGAAGAACTATTTGATTTTAATGATGTTGCTAGAAAACCAAAAATAGAACCCACAAGGACAAACATACAAGAATGCAATATAGGTAGTGAATTGAACCCCAAAATCATAAGCTTATCAAAATCACTACCCCTCATGGGTAAAAAAGAATAAATAACTCTATTCGAAGAATTTGTAGATGTGTTTTCTTGGATTTACGAAGATATGAAAGCTTATGATACTAGCATTATGCAACAAAAAATTCCACTCAAAGAAGATCAAAAGCCATTTAAATAGAAGCTACGCAGGATAAACCCTGTTTTAATTCCTTTGGTTGAAAAATAAATCAAGTAGATGTATGATGTTAAGATCATAGTCTCGATAAGATATTCTAAATGAGTATCCAACATAGTGCCCACAAGAAAGAAAAGTGGTGAAATAAGACTGTGCATTGACTTCAAAAATTTAAACAAGGTTTCTCTCAAGGAAAACTATCCCTTACTAAAGATGGATCATATATTGCAAAGGGTAGTGGGTTCTAGCAGGATATCCCTGTTAGATGGTTTCTCATGATACAATCAAGTCTTAGTACATCCTGATGATCAAGGTAAAACTACCTTCACTACCCCTTGGGGAACTTTCATGTATGTTAAAATTCCTTTTGGATTAATGAATGCAGGTGCCACTTTTTAGAGAGAAATGGACATTGGTTTCTCAGAAGAGATTGGATATTTCATTGTAATTTATCTCAATGACATCATAGTATTTTGAAAAACTAATGAATAACACTTAGCACATCTAAGAAAGGTATTTGAAAAGGTTTGAATGTTTGGTATTTCACTTAATCCTAAGAAATCATTGTTTGGCCTTCAAGAAGGAAAGATTTTAGGCCATATCATATCCAAAGATGGAATCAAGATTGACCCTAGTAGGATTGAAGGAATCCTAAAAATCATTCATCCAAGAAACATGAAAAAACTTATGTCTTTTATGGGGAAAATCAAAATTTTGAGATAATTTTTACCAAATCTGGTTGAACTACTCAAGAATATAAAAAAGCATGCTTAAAAAGGATACATAAATAAAATGGAATGTGGAAGCTAAGCAATCTTTTTAACTAGTTAAACACGCATTAACACAAGCCCCAATTTTAATTAGCCCAGATTTCACCAAGAATTTCATAATATTTTCTTTGGATTCTGAACATATTATTGTTATTGTGTTATTACAGAAAAATAGTGATGGGAATGAACAACCAATAGGGTTCTTTAGCAAAGCTCTGAGAGATGCTTCTTTGAAGTGGTATATCATGGAAAAACAAGAATTTGCTTTAGTCAAAGCAATCAAATATTTCAGGGTTTATGTTTTACATTCTCATATCATTGCTTATGTGCCTAGTTTATTGGTCAAAGACATTCTCACTCAAAATGGACTAGATGGGAAGAGAGGCAAATGGATAGCTATGATATTGGAATATGATATAGAAATCAAGCCCACCTAGTTGATCAAAGGACATGGATTAGCCAAATTAATGGCTGAATCAAATTTCAATGCTTTAGACATCAACTTGGTGTTTTCTTTGGATGATCTTGAGGAATTGGCGACTCCACCCATAGATGAGGCATATTTAAATTATCCCTAGTATGCAGACCTTTTATCTTTTATTTTCAATTTAAATGCTCCTCTTGAATTATCCAAGACAAAATCTAGATTTATCAAATTCAAAGCTGTCAAATTTTGTATTGTTGATTGTATATTGTATTGGAAATATGTTGGAGGTGTTTTACTGAAGTTCTTGTTAAAGGATGAGGCTGAAAAAGTAATGCAGGAATTCCATGAAGGTGACTATGGAGGCCATCTTTATTGGAAGGAAACTGCAAATAAAATCCTTAGAGCTGGTTGTTATTGGCCTACACTATTCCCAAACATCTATATGATGGCAACCGCTTACGACAAATGCTAAATTTTTGAAGGAAAGAGAAAATTATTACCCCTACCTTTGAAACCCATCTCTGTTGAAAGCCCTTTCCAGCAATGGGGACTAGATTTCATTAGTGAAATTCATCCTCCATGTTATTCCCAACATAAATGGATCCTAACTACCATTGATTATTTACCAAATGGATTGAAATCATTCCTTTAAGAGCTGCTACTAACTCTATCATAATAAAGTTCCTAGAAACCAATATCCTTTCTAGATTTGGTTGTCCTAGGAAACTGATCACTCATAATACTGCAGCTTTCAAGTCAAAAAAGATGGTGGATTTTTGTCACAAATATCATATCTCCTTGGCACATTCAACAACTTATTACCCTCAAATAATGGGTTAGTTAAATCTTCTAATAAAATTTTGGTGAACATTATTAAGAAGATACTAGAGGACAATAAGAAGTCATGGTAGAAAAAATTGGTCTATGCATTATGGGCTGACAAATTGACTACAAAGAAATAAATTAGCATGTCCCCATTTAAGTTGTTTTATGGTACAAATGCAATGTTTCCTACTTCCTTGGGAATACTAGTTATGAATATCATCCAGGAGATACAAAGTGAACCTAATGATATCCGAAGGAGGATATATCAGACCATTCAATTACAACAATCTAGAGAAGAAGTTTACAACAGAAATGAGGTTCTCAAAGAAAATATAAAGATTTTTTTTTAAAAAAGACCAAGGCTAATGATTTGAACATGGGGGACAAAGTGTTAAAGGTGGACTCAAGAAGAGAAGACAAAGGAAAACATGGTAAATTTTAGAGTTTTTGGAAGGGTCCATATATCATTTCAGCTTTCAGAGGAAATAATGCATTTTTTTCTCAAAGAATTGGATGGAATAGAATTATCAGGAGGTCCTGTCAATGGAAGGATGTTGAAACATTATTTCTCATAAGAACAGGAATCTCCTCACTCCATTGTAAATATCACAAGTTTCAGGTTTTGTTTTATTATTTTATTTGATAAAAGAAATCAGATTGAAGACAAAATAAATTTGAAAGACTCAAGGCTACTCGTCATGTGTTCTTGAAACTTCAAGCTGAGAAGTGTCATCCCCAACTGGAAACACTATTAGGGTCCTAAAATTTATAGGATCTCAAGATGATTAAGCATTTCACAATTTGCAGGTTTCAAATTATTCATAAATTTCAAATTTCAATTGATTTCATGAAAAAAAGAGGAAAAATAAATGAAAAGAGGGTATATAAAAAAGAAAAAGAGAAATATAAGAAGAAAAGGAAAGCCTCAATGATTATTTAAATCATACAGTTTAAGCATGATTGAACAAATTTCAATTTATGTTGATAGGTTAGAAAATAAAGAGCTGTCAAATAGTTAAATATTGACAAATTAGTAGCTAGGTAGAAATAGAATTTGGCCCAGCTATTTAATCTAGACCAAAGAGAAGAAATGACTGATGGAGCAGGTTAGATCTTAAGAGAAACGAGATAAAAAAGAAAAAAACAATGAAAGAACAAAAAATTCTAGGATAGAGAATAAGGGTAGGTAGACTCAGAGGATAAAGAAGGGGTATCAAAGTACCTTCTTAAAAATTGAAAGACATTTCCTAAGGTTGAAGAAAATTCGATCTTTCTAAGGTAAAAAAGTAGGATTTGTAAGGGAAAGGGGCTTATGACACATTAATAACTATCCCCCCCCTTTAAACCTTATTTATTTTCATTTTCACATTCCTATAGTCAGCCCCCATTCATAACCCAACACCACCACGCACTCACCTGTCACATCATTGCTAACCTACCCACCATATTTCCCCTCATCTCTGATCACTCCACCCGATCGAATGGTCCACTTCTTTTTTCAGCCCCCCTTCACCGTCCGAAAATTAATCGAGGGTTCGAAGTCAGTGGTTTATGCTCCCTCATGTGTCGTGCTATCGTGAATTCACACCCCCTGCTCTCATATTGCCTACTGCTCTGCAAGCCCCCCGAAAATTTGTATCTAGTGTCAATTAAACCGCTCACCCAAGTGACTGTTGAACACTAACAACCGCACTGCACCAACCTGCCCCATCCGTCCAATCATCTCCATTCCTGCCATTGAGCCATAAATGAGGTCAAGTAGTTAGCCAATGGACCCGTGCCAAATTAATCCAATCCAACGGCTTGATTTGAAATCATAAAACCACCAAAGTCACAGCAAGTTTAAACTTTAAATGTTATTGTTCACTTGCAGGCATTTCATCCCACTCCATTTGCAGGCATTTCCTCCCACTCCATTCATCTATTGCATAGTTCGCAAAGCAAAGCAAGGGAATAGTAACACAGTCTAGGATTACTAATTTTCAAGCAGTGATCATCAATTCGTACAACAATCATCAATTCCTATTCTTGAGTCCCAATTCTGTCCAAATCCCTTTCTTTCTCGCTCACCAAAACTCCCACTTCTTTAATACTTTTCTATTAAAGAGTAGACAACAATGGAATCTAAGCAAAAAGAACCATAAATCATCAACCCAATGGTGCATCCACCACTGGATTTAGATCATTTACCATTAGCTGACAGGGATTTCAAGATCCATGAAACCCTCTCAGAATTTGATCTGTTTAATGTATATTACTGGTCGGAGGACAAATTTATGGAGGAAAATGATGACATAGGCCTGTGGGACACCAACTTTCCTTTCTATATCTTCCCTAAAACACGAAGTTGTCTAGAACTAATTAGGAAGTGCCATTCATGTTACAACCCACAACAAATAGTGGTGATGGCCCCAACATGACATATTTTATTCATAATTGATGCTCAATCAATCATGCAGATGATGCAGGCCCTAGTTATTGAAGGAGTTGTTCCTTTTCCACATGAAGTTTTGATTGAAATGTACCAAAAGATTGATTTCTCCAAAAGAGCTAAAGCATTAGAGATTTTCATGGCTGATAACACACCTCTGCCAGGCAAAAACCCTCCTTATTCCTCCTTTGTTTTCCCTAACCTAACCAGACATATTGCCTTAGTTCTCTCCTACCTACCTGGATATTGTTTTGATCAATGGTTTGATGAAGCTATTATAGATTTCTTATCTATCCTCTCCACTGAATCCAGGCCCTCAATCGTTTTCAACTTCAACTAGTTTCTAGCAGATGTAATTCATGAAAAACTTGTTAAATTTTTCACAGAATAAGTTTTCCATTATTCCTCAATGTTGGTTTACATGTTTATGTATTTTTAGGAAGACATGTTTCAGTTTTCATTCAGCAAAATGAATGATGAAGGTGAGCCTCAATTAGTGATATTTTGGACAACCTTGGTTATGAAACATCAAAAGGATTTCAGTTTCAAGACATTTATGGAAGTGTTTGTACACCCAGAAATGAGCCTCCTCAGTGGAGCTATAGAACCAAGGATAAGTGAAGAGATAAAAAGAATTATGGAGTTGTCTGTTCAAGCCAAAATAGGTTATTGCTACTTGTACCAAAACTACACTGAAATAAGAGTGTATGGCTATGAAATGGCCCCATACAAATTGCCAAAGTTCCTCCCCATGAGGATATTTGCATAAGAGTATGTTAGAAAAATGATTAGTGTATATGAGATGCATTTTGTAGTAGCTAAGAAAAAATCCCAATTCAGGATTAAGTCCCAAATTGGTCCCTTCATTTGAAATAACAGAGTTGCAGAAGAGCAGGAAGATAGAAGACTAAGAGAGATGAATCTCACTCATATCTTCATTTGGTCATATGACCCTAGGGGAATTATTTCTAAGAAGAGGGTGGAAAATAAATCCACGGCCTACATCCACACTCAAAGACCTGAAATCGAAAAATACATGAATCAAATGGATTGGGTGCTAGATACATTAGAGTAGGTTGAGGAGCAGGTGATCTCCTCATCCAATGCATAAACCCCAAGGCCATAGAAGAGACAAACTAATGAAGAAAGGTATGAAAAGGGAAAAGAGCCACAACAAGGAATAACAGGGAAAAGATCCAAACAAGAGAAGTAACCAAGAAATGATATGTCCATAAAAGAGTTCATATTGAAGTATAGAAGGAAAGCCAGAAAACAACACATGGATATAGATAAATGATCACCACCACAGACAATAATGAAAATAATTGATATTCCAAATTGTTCACTAGATGGAGGATAATCATTTCCTTCTACTCCAACTTCAGAAAGACATCAAATTCTCCAAGTGTCCTCATCTACAAAGGTGACTAAGGAGAAAGAAGAAATAATATTTGATCCCTTCAGGGAAATCAAAATTAGGAATGAAATGCTCACAAAGAGCACTTATGCTTAGTTTTTGAAGCAGAGTGCAACTGCACAAGGCAGACTTCTCTCTGCCTTTGACTCAGAGAAGGGAAAGATGCAAATGGAATTTTTGGAGGCAAAAACGTCAGAGCTTAAAACTCCAGCAGATTACAGGCAAACTTCATTTGAGTTTGATGTTAAAACTGTGCATCCAATTGATCAGTTAGAGATGCAAAAGCAAATAGGTGAAATTATTTCATCTACTTTGACCAGCACTTCCATGAATTTTTTCAAAATGTAGGTAGCTCTTTCAAATGCTCAGTCTCATCTGAAGATGGAGAAAATTTCATCATTATCAAGGACACCAAGATTAAGTCTTTGGAAAACTTAATAATAAAAATTGGGTATGACCCCTCAGATACCAAGGTAGCTGAAGAAGTGATAAAGAAGAAAGAGCTAGAAATCAAAACTTTAAATAAGTAGCTCAAGTTGCCTGCTACACATGACCCACTGACCAAGGAAATATTGGAAGCAGATACCATAAAAGCTTACATGATGAAACTTATAGTAGATCAATCCATCCAAATCAAACAAATGGAGATATAGAGGGAAAAGATGATGTAGGAAAAAGAAAAAGAAGCACAGATGGTTATCACCACAATGGAGACCCTTCCTCTAATGGCCCTCCCCAAAACTACTCCAACAGGTACAACAATAGGAGCAAGAAGCAGTACATAACAATTGGAAAAATGTATGGAGGGAATGAATCTGAAAAATGAAGAAATTAAAAGGCTAGAATCCTAATTTATTGTGTTATAGGATCAGATTAAAAGGGCTGAAGATAACCACTTGGTAGAGATGCATAGAGCAAAGGCATTGATTGAGAGGCTTTAGAAGTCATAAAAAGAATCCTCCATTTGGAATACTATGGGGAGGGTTAATGAAATCATTTGGCACAATATCATAGATTGGGTGAATGAAATTTGGCCTCGCGTCCAAATTACTTTTTAGCAAAAAGAGTTTCTAGAAAAATCCAAAGAAGCCATTTCAACCAGCAACACAGAGTTAGGAGATATGTCAGAGACAACAAACAGAATTATCAAGTTCATAAATGCAAGAAACAAATATGAGCTGGAAGACTTGGGAGTGGTAGACAAGACAGAGACAATACTACAAGTCAAGAAGGTCTTGACAAAGAAGAGTTTAAATGTGAAGCTAAAGGAAAAGTGCCAAGTTTTAGAATTGATAGTAAATAGGCTTTTTAATAGAATGCAACCTTTGCATCAAAAGTGTCTTCCCTCTCTATTTGTTATAAATGAAGAACTCATGGACAGAGGGGATTGTGTCTAGAAGCTTCAAGTCATAGCCACAGATGCTGCAAATATGTCAAACATCAAAGGCAACATAACAGGGTAAGATTTACTAGAAGAAATCATCAATTAGATTTATATCCACCACGAGTTGAAGCATGTATTTTTTGTTAAGCCATCATTTTCCAAATAAATTGATGCTGATGAGGTGTACCGAAGGTTAATTAAAATCAAGATCCCTGAAGGGGAAGCGTGAAGTGACTTATGTGACTACTAGGAAGAACGAGACAAGGATGACTAGAATAGTCATGTAGGTTTGAGTCAGCACCAACTACATCAGCAAAACCACTTCAGTCTAACTAACACTTCAGCAAACAACATTCCATAAAAGGAGGGACACCTATCCTATTCTTCTCAGTGTGGCTACTCTTTAGCTACATTAGTCAATTTTTCCTTCATTGTAATAAATAATGGATTGCCAAGTGTACAAGGAAAATCATTATATATTTTGTCTAAATACTCCATGCATTGGGAATATTAGCGGTTCGACCCTAGGCATCTGAACTATTTTTCTATTTGGAGCATTGTAGTTTTGAGCTGGAGCATCAATAAAAGGATAGTTTATAGGATACTTGATATGTTTTGACTTGGTGACATTTTTCTCTCTATGTTTAATGTATTTTTGTTTACTTATCCATGCATTTTCACTTCTCATTGTAAAATAGAAATTAGAGTTTAAGATATGTTGTTGGAGCACATAAATGCTATCTGTATTTACAATATCTATGTTTTCTTCTGAAGTACGATTACAAAAATACTGAAATGCTTTGTAATCCTAACTCATATCATTATCAGTCATTCCATTTATCATTCTGTTTTAAAAGATCTAGTGAGGACAATGAGCTTGCCATGTAAACGCTCGGTAAGATTGATACTACCAACTAGCCTGTGACTCCATAGCCCAATGGAAATTGTTTAGAAAATGACCTTTTCCCCAACCAAATGAAAAAACAAACAAACAAACATTTTATTCTTAATATCTAGCCTAAAACATTATAGCACTAAAAACAAAGTTAAATCATAATTACATAGAGAGAGCTAAGTCCAGGAAGTTTAGGTCCTAGACTCATAAGTGGTTTGATGTATGTTTTGTGACTTTTGGATTACCAATATTCAAAATCACAGAATGATAATGGCTTCGACCCAAAATCTATGTTTAACTTTCCTTTCATCCATCATAGCTCTAGCTAGTTGTTGTGTAGATCTAGTTTCCCTTTATGTTACACCATTTTGTTGTGGAGTATTTGTTATAGTGTATTTCCCCTTGATGCCATGATTTTTTAAAAAATCATCAAACTCTTTTGAGTAAGTTTACATCCATTATCAAACCTTACACTATTGATTTTACAATCAGTTTCATTTTTAGCCATAGCTTTGAAATCTTCAAACTTTTCAAAAGATTTATATTTTTCTCTAAGAAATGTAACCCACATCATCCTACTGAAATCATCAAAGATGAGCATGAAATACAATTTTCATGTATGTTACTAGGTTCCTGATGGTCCAAAAAAATCCATATGTACTAGATGAAGTGGCTTTCAAGATGATCTGTCCTTAGAATTGTGATGAGCCTTGATATTGCAATAAGATTGTTGCAATTCCCAAGTCTACCAAATTAAATTATCAACATGGGGTTCATACAAACTTAAGAGGGGACGACATTGTATCTGCAACAGACACCTTCCGCTTCCTAGCCTGACTCCCTTTGATGCAAGTGAAAGAATTCAATGAAGCGACTTTAAATGAGCAAAGATCTAGGTAAGTCACCTATCCTAAGTTGCAAAATATAAATAACAATAAGAAAAACTATTTCACTTTTGCTGGAAAGAAAATGACGGAAATGAAATATATTCTTCTTGTAAAAATGTAAAGCATAATGAAAACTGAAAAAAATCTAATCTATCTTGTTGGAAAATAAATGGCATTAAAGGAAATCTATTCTATTTTTTAGGAAATCTATTATTTTACGTAGATTACTTTTGTAAGAAGGAAAACATAATTTACTTAAACTAAATTACGGAAAGGAAATCTAGACTAATTGTAGAAATCAACATTCAAGAAGAAAGAAATGTAAGAGCTAAATGGTGACCTAACCAGGCCTAAAACCAATCAAAGTGGTCTTAGAGCATTCATAGGCTATAAATATACTTCTACCTTGAATTTGGAGTGAGTTGGGGCAAGGAAGATCTCAAAAACAAATTGCTACATGGTTGTTATAAGATTGTTATATCTCAATTTAACTTTCCAAATACCAAATCAAATCAAATGAAAATGATATGGGAATTTTTTTTATTGAGTATGATGTCCTAGGACTCCAATACAAGTGGAATCACTCAAAAATACCCATGTTAACATGTGCTAAAAAGTAGCAGAAAATTACTACTCTAGATTTAACCAGAAATTGAAGAATTAGTGAGCTAGTTAAAATATCAAATGCCTAACCAGATTAAGTGAAAATATTATGAGTTTTATTTTTTATTTTTTATTTTTTAATTAGGAAGTATTTTTACGAATAAATCCAATTTGAATCACCTCAATATATTTTTGCTAACATGTGCTAAAAAAATAACAGAAAAATACTCCTAGAAACTAGAAATTTCAGAGCAATGAACTAGTAAGTTAATCTAATTGCCCAAATGCCTAGGCTAATCAAATGAAAATGTTGTAGGGTGATTTCTTTTATTAATTTGGATGTTCTTCAGGAACAATAAAAGTGGAATAAACCTCAAATAATCTCATTAACATGTGCTAAAAATTAGCCGAACATTACTATTTTGCTACAGGATACTTCTAGGAATTCCAAAATTGTGAAACAGTAAACCAATCCAAGTAGATCAATCATGGATGTGACTTTTTAATGTTTTTATAAATAATCATCATGCTTTTGAATTCATAAATTACTTTCAAAAAAACTCAAACCATTTAAAAAATATAACCTACAACAAAGGAAACATGAATATTAAGTGCAGAAATAGGAAATGCAAGTGAATAAGAAGTGCAAAGAAGATAAAGAAATGGTACAACAGGGCTCTGAGGCTCCTAGGATGGACAATATTGAGGATAATCAGAGTCCTATGAATGAAACCAAGCCTTATAAGTTTAAAATGACACCAAACTTCATTATTTGAATCAATCCAACTACATCCCTGCTAGAAATGGAAGTAGAGTTGCTAAACAACAAGCTTTCTTCACAATAAGACTAAGAATTACATGCCCCTAGAGGAAAATTCGAATTGGTAATTATAAAAATATATGGGGAATCATCCTCCTTGAAAGGAGATAAATTTCCCCTCCAAAATCCCTCAACAAATGGATTTGGTTCCCAACACTAGGAATTTTCATTAAATGTCAAGGAGCACATTCCTAGATTTTCTCAATCATTGGAGCGCCATAATTTGTTCGATAATTTCATAATATCATGTTTATTTATTATACAATCTTTGTCTATATTGTATCATGGATAAAGTCCCTAAATTATTTCATCCTCCAAATCTTCATAATCTACCTAATATTATCACAATATTCTACAAAAATAAATAATATTAGGTGCATAATATGCAATTATCTCTAAACCTTCCTAATGAACATATTAAAGACAAAAATATGTCATCCAATGCAAAAACAGAGGTTTAATGTGTTTAAGGATGGTTAGATGGGCCTTAATATATCTCTAATTTGTAATCCCATAAACTTGAATGGTACTCAAGTTTTCTTACCCAATTTACAAGATTTGAAAGTGCTATTCTATAGTTTTGATAACCTGGGTAAATCCTTGACAACATTCTTGTTGCTAAATTTGACTATCTAATCAAGATTCAGATGTCCATGTCTCTTATGCCACAACCAACAATCATCAATATTTTATAAGAAATTCCTCTCTATTTTATCTTTTAGAACATAAACATTATTGTTTGTTCTCATAGCTTCAACCATTATTTCACCTATTTCTGTAAACTTGATTTAACAATTTTTAGCCTTAAAAGTTAAATCATGGCCTTGATCACACATGTGAGACAGAGTAAGAAGATTGTGCTTGAACCCATCAACAAATAAGAGATTTTTGGCTTTACCTATTCCAGTTGATAGACTAACAACTCCTTCACCAACAATCTTCCCAAGTGCGTTGTTACCAAAGGTTACATTACCCTTTTCAACTAGTTTTGATGTCAAGAACTTACTTTTGTCACTTGACATGTGCCTAGAAATATCACTATCCATATACCAATGGCTATCTTCATTATTAGCATAAAAACAATATTGTATTGCTATGTGTTCTCCTTTTCTTTACAAACCTTGGGCTCTTGTCTAATTTTCTCAATAACTGGTTCAAGCCTCTTATCCTTAAGTTTATAATCAACTACTCTATGCCTAAAATTTTGACATTTAAAACATTGAATAAAATTTTTCAAGGGAGAAAAATAATTGTTATACCTGGGTCTGTTATTCATCTATCTAATCTACTGATTTCTTCTCCTTGCTATGAGATGCATTTAGAATAAATTCACTTTGCAATTTGTTGTTTTATGCCCATAATTAGTGAAGGTAAAACAATAACCTGGAAAAATATCAGCATACTTGGAAAACTATCTTCTATCAATTGGCTAGAATGGTTTTTCAGTTTTTTAGTTTTCCTTTCCAACACTATTATTTTGTGGTGTGAATTTTTTCCCTTCAATATGTTGTTGTTGATATTTATTTACCTCATTATTGGGCTATGTACTTACTTCTTGCTGCTGCACAATCCCTTATTTCACTGTAGGTACAAAAGTTATTAACTTTTTACCCTTGAATTTTGTTATTGCACTAGATTCAACCTCAAATCCAAGAGCAGTTCAATCTTTGGGGACTCTCTATGCTTCCAAAAGCTCATTTAAATAAATAATTTTTCCAAACTTCTAATTAGAGCTCAACTAGGATTTTTCCTTCTCTAATTATTTCTCAGAGAAAAAAAAAAAATTCACCTTCTAGCCTTTCACAAGCTTGGTTCTTCTCACTTAGTTGTTGATTTAAATATTCTTGAATATTCTTACTTTATTCAACTTTCAGGAGCAATGGCTTCATCATTTTCTTTGATTAGTAACTTCTTCTGGGATTTATTTTCTTTCTCAACCTTTCAATCTCTTCAAGTGCACTTACCAACATTCCTTTTAGGTCAACTTCTATGTTATATTCATCAAAATTAATGGCTTGAACTTGTACATTGTCTATAGCCATAAGCATAAATTCCTTTGTAATTTCATCATCTATATCCTCATCTGAGGATTTACTCACTTCACTTTTTAGAGGAGTTTACTTATTGAATATAGAGACTCCTCTTCTTAGCCTTCTTCCTCTCTTTTTATACTTTCATGAATTTTTCTCTAGGATCATAGTCCTTCTTCTACTTTTTAGGAAAGTTTTAAGCATAATTACCAACTTTTCCATAATTAAAGCACTTGAAAGGTAACTTACCTTTATATTTTCCTAATCCTCTCTTGAGCTTCCTCACAAACTTGGCTTCTTCTTCATCCGATTCAGAACATGAATCATCATGCTCTTCCTTCGGCTTACTATATTCTTTGAAGGATGACTCTTTTGTTGTAGGATTACCTTTTGAAATTATAATCTCATAAGAAGTAAGTGTGCCTAGTAGCTTATATAGAATGAGACTATTTATATTGGTCATCTCTTCAATGGAGGAAACCTTGGGATTAAATCTCTCAAGAAGAGATCTTAAAACCTTTTGAACTACTACAAATTAATCTAACTTCTCATCAAGACCTCTTATAGTGTTCACAACCTCATCAAATATCAAGAAGTACTTTGAAATATATTCATCATCATGCATATTCAAAGAGTCAAATTGACTTCTAAAACCTTGAAGTTTATCTTTGCTTACCTTGTTGTCACCTTCATAGCAGCTACTCATCTTGTGCCAAATAGCTTTGGTCGATGTGTAGTCCATTACTTTGACAAGTTATTATTTAGATAGGCCAACAAGAAAGGAATTCATGGCTTCAACATTGCATGCAAAATCCATATTCTGATTTTAGTAATCACTGCTGGAGGATTTTGATATGATTATTTCACAACATCCCATACATCAACTCCAGGTGATTGAATATAGGTGTTGGCATCATGTTGTGCTATACAACAACCCCCCCATTTCATAAAACCTTTACACAATTTTTATTTTGAAAGGGGTCCCTTTTTAAATAAAATTAGTTTGATTTGTGAGTTCATAAATAAAACTGGTATTAACCTCATAATAAGAAAAATCTTAATTAAAAGGCTTGATGTAAATCAATCATTTTATAAAGCCTTTCAATAAAAAACAAAGTGTTCCTTTAAAAATATTATAAAACCATTCTACATTGCGATAAAGCGATCATAGATCGCATATCACAATGACAAAGGGACATACACCAAACAAAGCTTCATCCGATCCGAAAAGGGAATCGCAATCAACAATCGGAGAAATGAAATGGCAAAGGAACACACACAAGGGCTCATCATATCTTCTAATCTGATATCACAATCGGTAATTGGAGGTATTCGTTGACAAAGGGACATACGTAAAAGACTCATCAAATCTCTTGATGCGGTATTGTAAATCACAATCGGTAATCGGCGGAATCATATGACAAAAGGTTAAAAGCTTAAGCCTAATCCTGATTGCGATCAATTCATTGGGCACACATCTCAAAAGGTAAAATATACGCTAAAAATGGTTTACATGCATAATATCCTACTCCATTATATTATAATATTACCTTTTGGCAATTAGAGATATTCATTGCAAGTCACTAATCCTATCCCTTGGAAACTCTTGATTGTGATTTGCAATTTATTGCTGATCATCGATCGAGGAAATCTGAAGCATGCTTGAATTAATCATTCAATATATGATCAATGGTATGGGAATTTATGGTAATAAAAACACAATTGGTAGTTCAAATGGCTATTTAATATTATAGTTAAGGATAGTTCCTTAAAAGATTTCATCCATGGTAATTCTTAACTGTATTTCATTTATCATATGTCAATCACCGTAACTGTATTCATTTTCATATTAGCTTGTAGTAGCACTATCTCTGTATTACAGTTTTCAATTGTCTGTGCAGAGTCTCTCTGAACTCTTAAATCCAGAGAAAATGGTGAAGAAATCAAAGACGTCCAAAACAACAGCTCCTACAGCCAAAGATCTAAGACCCAGCAAAAAATGATTAATCTCAGATACGACATGCCTTGGTCTGGGAAATACCAGCTGGAAAAGCATTTATAATCTGATAGAAGTTGAGGAGCCCAAAGAACTTGAAGAGGAACTCACTGCTGATTCAACCAACAAGTCAGAGGGAACTCTAAAATAATTGGCTTATTCGTATCTTCACGGGATAGCAACACGGGCTAATATTCTACCATACACTGATGTAGTAAGATGGGTGGTTCAAAAAATCCCAACTACAGACAAAACATTTGGCACAATTGATGGGAGGATATTTGGCTCATTCAAGCCTGAAGATCTCAGGCAAATGTATCATCTACCACCACTTGAGAAGTGATACAACAAGGAATTCCTAGAAGCATTTGCAAAGGAAAATGATACAGAGTCATACCCAATCAAGCAATGGAGACATTTCCCAGAGAAGCACAAGAACGAGTCATCAGGTAAGTACTCTGTTGATTCATTAGCTTCCCCTTATTGCTATGCTATAGCTATGATGTTTAGACTGTGGGGAATACATGATTCTACCAAATTCACTATAGATATGGTCCCCCTAATGGAAGCAACAATTAATGGTTATGTTATGGATTGGGCGAATATTTTGTCTGACAGACTAGCTACCAAGATATTAGAATATAGAAGGAGTGCATCTACAACTTCCCAAATCATTCCAGCTTTCTATTATAGTGCATATATTATGGATATTATTTGTTTTAATTCTGAATATCTGGTACTCGGATGGAGATGGACTCCGCAAGATACGAATCTGATCCATATTTGCCACAAGTAGTTATGGAAGGCACACTACAAAAATCACCTGTATAAAATTTGCAATGGTTTTATTCTACCTATATATTATTCTATTTTTTATAAGCCTACCCCTAGGATATCCTAGGAAGAAAAATTTACTTGACAACAGTAGGTAGCTGGTTCGGGGAGGAAAAATTTACCTATGTAAGGCTTTTTGGTAGCCTTACTAAACCCCTTGTTCTCCCCCTGTATGTCCCCAATAAATAGTTAGCTCAGGAATTGGCTTATCAGATAACAGTGGAAGGGACATCTAGAACCCTTAGGGATTCAAAGAAAAACATATGGCCTATCTTTCCCTTACGATGTGGCATTTTCACTTTACATGACTACAAACATGCAGAAAAAGAGGCAGAAAAGATTCAAATGCAAAATCTTGCTACAATTCCGAACCGGCAATATGATCCAAGAAAGATTGCTCATAACGTAACATCTCAAGCCAAACTTGTCAGATTTGATCATGAAGCAGATGACTTTGATGATTTATTTGCTTCAGTTGAATCATTATTTCAAGTTAAAGGATTAGCCAAGATCAGGTATGAAGAAGAAGGGCTAGAAACATTAAATAGGCTCAGAGACTAGAGGTTGCAACCTCTACTTTTGGACCTGTTAGCTACAATCCCGACGGTCCAACTAAGTGAAACCAAATAGAAAACTGCTGACAAGACTCCTTTGGTGGAGAAGGTTCTTGAAAAAGAAGAATTGTCAGAGCAGGAGCAAGGACAAGAAAAAAGTAGTGAATGCATTGATTCAGACATTCATATTGATCCCAAGCTACTCAAAAAATGGCAACAATTTGACTCAATCATCAGTAATACTAAGAGCCTACAAGGATTTAGCACACCTGAGGTGACAACTAGTCAGAAGTTAGCAACCAATATAGTTCCGACTGAAGGAACTATCAACCCACCCATGACTCAAAAATATGTAGAGATAATCCCCGATAATCCATCTGATGAAATTGTTCTACATCTAGAAGAAATACTTCCCTTGGATGTCTTCTATAGCCCTAAGCATAGGGTTGTAATCAAGAGACAAAGGAATAAGAGAAAACTTGATCAATATTCTCTTTTGCCTTCACAAATGGAGATAAGAAATGTGGTATGGAGAGAAGAAGTTAATCCTTCCAAAGATCTTACTAAACTCTCTCAGTATGCTGGAGCGTACACAGTAACTACTATGGACAAGACATCGGGAGTGAGCAATTTGCTCAAGGAAAAGGATCAAGCAATTATTTTGTTAGAGACATATGTATAAGAGAAGCAACAAATGATATATCAGTTGGAACAACAGTTAGTAGCACAGAGACAATCAAATGATCAATTAAATGAGAAATTGCTCAAAGCGAAACAAAGGATTGATCAACATGCAATTCAGAAGCAATAGGAACTATCTCTAGCATTAAGCAAGCTGCAATCGATAAATGAACAGTTGAGCAAATCAAAAGAAGAACAGATCAATCAACTATCACTACAAATAGAAATGTTCAAAGGATATCCTCAAGTGGTAGAATTCAAATCAGAGGCTCTCCAGATTACTAAAGCATTATCTAATTAGTTGAGCTTTATATGTCATAATATCTCTCTCGTTCTTCCCCTATGTGAAATTTCGTCATCTATGATTGATAAGTTAGTTGATGCGAGACAGAAATTGGAGCAAGCAGATGAAAAATTAATAGAGTTTCTCTCTTGGCAAGAAACCAAGGAAGGACAAGCTGCAAATCTACCCCAAATTATGGAATCGCATAAAGAAATCTTATTCCTTGAGTGGCAATCTCAACTCATGAAAGCAGAAAGGGCAACATCAAGCAGATCGACGACTAGTAATCTAATTGAATTGATTAATGATACTCTTTATTTGTCAAATTTAATTTCAGAATGTTCTCCAGGGAAACTGCCATTGATGAAAGCATTAGAACAGACATGGAAATAGGAGTTGGAGAAGAGGTAAAGATTAATAGCAGTCATTCAGGCTTTAACATGGGAAACCTTTTGATTCTTCCTTGTTAAACCATATAGTCAATAAATAGCAATAAAATTCCTCACCGATGCAATCGGTTATATGATTCCTGAAATTACTGATGCCACATACACTGCCTAGTTACATTCACGTATGAGTCATCCTCCAGAACTACAACTGATGCTCGCCATTTGCCAGCTCAAGCCACAAGATAGTTAGCCAAAATAGTGAACCATTCTTACCGATTGCAAGCATGCCTATTTTGGGGATATTTTCATATATTCGTGATTTGGTTATACCAGCACACAACATTTTTATTTCATAGTTTGTTAGTTTAGATAGTATTTATAGACCCTTTCATGTTTTTAGAAAGGTTCCTAAAATTTTGTATTAAGACTTGGACCGGAAGTTGCACTATTGTGCTTTCGATATATATATTTTTATAAAATTGGACTTGAATTCTGAGTTTTAATGGAGAGTACTTTTGTGTGATATGCACTATTTCTTCTTATAAAAGTATTTCCAAGTTAAAAAGCACAATCCAAATGCAATTCATGTCAGAGGGGACTCAAACACATTTGGTACTACTATCTATGTTTTTGCTTCATTCTTTTATGTGAACCAATATTTATTCATTTTGCTATTATTGATATATGTATATGCTTTCACAACAATTCTTTTACTTATCACTATTGAATGTTTAAGAGTTGTTATTTTTCATATATATGTGTGTGTGTGTGTGTGTGTGTTAATGATATATAAAGATAAATGTAATAATGTTTTAATTATTTCTTCGTTCAACTACTTGAACAAAGTAATTATCATATGAATGAATATTTTTGTTTATGAGTAGAATCTTCTATATGCCTACTTTTCAATAAGAATCAACAAGAATTACACTAAGAGAAAGACTTCTCGGGATAGATTAGTTAATTATATTGTTGCATTTTAGAACAAATCTTTCATCATTTCCCATTAGATATTAGTAAATAAATCACTTATCCATCCCATTTATAAATCATTGGGAAACTGGTCCCATTATATCTAGCTAGAGCCACCACACCAAACGGAAAAGGAGTTGCCTTTAAGGTCCAGACTAGGTGGTTTTCCTCGATGGTGATACAGCGGTTTTCAAGGCATCAACACATCCTTACGTTTCGAAACACATAGTTTGTTCCATTAAACATGGGTGGCCTATTCGTAAATCATCCTTTCTCATTTTCCACGGTCCTTGATCTTTATTCCAGTTGTTAAATTGATATGTAGTAACCTGGATCTGATAATAATTGCTAGGAAATAGGATAATACTAAGATAGGGGATGTGTTATTATTGAAGGAATTTTAAAAAATTTCCTTCACTTGTAATGATATTAGGGAACCATGAGATACTTTAGAAATTAATGCATATTAGCATGACAATTGTTAATATAAATAACACAAAGGAACACTCAAATTCTTCAAACTTTTCTTCAATTCCTTCATAAGGCAAGCTATAACTTACTATTAAAAAATTCTCTAGTTACAGAAAGGTTGAAGCTACTACTCCCTGATTTATCAGCTACAACTAAAAAGAGCTCCAACCCATAAATATTTACCAACACCTAATGGAAGTAGTTGTAACCTATGATCTAAAAGCTACAACTTGCTTGACCTCAATTATTCATATTTCATATAATTTTCACACTCAAATGAAGAAGGCAAATTCTTTTACAAGATAAAACAATTTGTCCACCATCAAAACCATCTTCAACAATCTTTGATTACTGGTAATTCACCATCACCTCCTATAGCATCAGTCTAAGCCAACTCACACACTCCACAATGATCACTGATTCACTAAATCGATTTTTCTTATAATGAATTTTGACTAATAATTTTAGCTTCCTTGATTTTCAGTTAACTTGCACTTTAACCCTTGCATGAATCTCCTATTTTGTCTTTATCTATATTTTCTCAAATTAGTTGAATGTGTTCTCCAATTTTTCATTCGCTAATCTGTTGTTCTAAGATCAATCTCTAAGTTTGTCTATAAATTTTTCTTATTCTAGTACTTTACATGTTTTAGCTATAATTTACTAAATCTGGCACATCTCCAAGTTTTGCATAACTTCCAAATATGGTTCTTAACCCATCCATCCCACCAATTTGTCCATTAATCCCCTAGCGCTTCATATATTGGCTCATTTTGGCCATAAGACCAAGGGTTGTGACCCTAGGCTTAGTCCCTAAGTTCATAGCCATAAACTTCATGCTCTCAATCATTATGTCTCATAAAACCATGTCTAGGCACTAAAGCATGGCCCTCAACTCCTTTATCACAACGATCCTCTATTTCACCTTGAAATTCATTCCAGGGTGTGGCTTGCAAGATTACGTGTCTCGTGGGGCTTCCTTTCATCTTCTCTTATTGGTTGTTGCTGCTAACTTATCTTGCTCCAAAGGTCCTCCACCAAATTTAACTCTACAACCTTTGAGTTTTGGGGGTCTTGTCTTTGACTAACCATAACTTGTGATCCAAGAGGCCATTTTCTGACTTCCACATACCATTGAAAATATATTTTAGATATCTTACCATCT
>APFE030108981.1:28028-48028 GCA_000404065.3 Pinus taeda | reverse complement strand
GACTTTTTTTGGTTTGGTATTGGTTGGGTGTTGGGTTTGGGAAAGGAAAGAAAAAGGGCTTATGTAAAAGAGATAAATAAAATCCAATAGGAAGTGAAAGGCCCTGATTAAATTCTCTAGCTAGGTTCACATGAACAAAATAGATAGTGACATCAAAAATACGAAAAGAGCATAAAAAGAAAGTTTTCCTAATCTTAATATTGTATGGCATACGTATGTGCTACATTTTATGAATATGTTAATGATGAAATGAATGTATATGATTCCATTCCAATTAACAAGTCATTTTTTAAGGACCATTCTAGTGGAAGGATGATTAAGTAAAGTTCTTAAAAAGTTTGATGATGATGTGAATAGTATGTTTGTGATGACATGACGATGTTGTCCAATAAGATCCCCTATCATTTAAGGGGTCCATCAAACAAGTATAAACTCTCGATGTTAATTATTATTATACTCATGTGCTTATGGTATTTTATGTGCCCACGTTTATATTATTTTTATGAAAAGTAAATGTTGAATACTATATCAGCGAGTATAATAAAAACTAACTAGATTCTTTAGTCAAATCATGATAAACACACGGGCGCTTCACTCAATGAACCTTTGTCCTATCATGTGCGTTCATCGCATATTAAACAATATCCTTAATTTGACTACATATTGGAAAATACCCCTAAAAATCACATTATTTAATCCCCTACCAATACAAACCCAATACACCTTCCCAATTTAAAAATCCCTACTTCCACTAGATATTGTAGGTATCCATTTTTTCATTAACATTTTTTATACCTCTTTATATTTTTTCATTAATGTTGAACTCCATTTTTTATACCTTCCAATATAAAAACCTGTTACCCCCTATATATCCCCCAGTATATTATGCCATTTTTTCCTCAATATATATCCCCCAATATGAAACCATGTGGTATGGTATTTCACCCCTAGTGGAGCCCCCGTGGATGCACATATGTCACTGAATGTTGGCTTGGGGCTGAGAAACCACTCAGTGCATATAGTTTGGCTATTACCACCACTAAAGTGCTAGATAGCCACTTATATACTTTCTAAATAATAACGCCTTCTATATTGGAGGTATTATGATACTGAAGGTGTGAGGATGTTGGAGGTGTGGTGGTATATAGTAATCCTATCGACAGAAGACTACCTTGAAGGTAGTTCCCGCACTTACTAGGAGGGGAGAGAGAGGGGAGGGGATATTATTGGTACCTATATTAAAATACTGCATGCAGTAGTAGATCCACCATTGAGTGCTTCCCCTAGTGTTTATATTACATAGTGAAGTTGGACTTAATGATGGACTTGTATGAAAAGTCTGGATTGAGTCATATATCCGCTAATCAGTGCTTCCCTTGATGGTGAAACTACTTAGTGAGTTTGATTTGATGAAGAAGTTGGATAGACTGTGTGGAGCATATGCAACACTGAGTGCATGTGTCAATTGATAAACCACATAGTGTAGAAGAAAAGAAGAATCCATAGAGATGAGTACCAATTATCAATTTAAAGAAATGCACATTTAAGTTATGATTTGATTTGTTTTAAATATTTTACGAATTATCTCATTAGAATTAGGTTCTTTTGATGTATCTGAACTACTAAACATCAATAAAAAAATACATGTTGATGAATGCGAAAGCAAAAAAAAAAAAACATCATAATCATGATATCAAAGTGAACAACATTACCATAATAGATTTAAAGAACTCAAGAACTAGGCCATTGCAACGATGTTGGAAACATATTATATGCATTGATTTCCATATGAGATGCCAAGACTAATATGATTTTTGCATTAAACAAGGAGAGAGATATGCCTTGGCTATGAAAACTCTTCCTGTGCAAGGAAGCCTTGTGATGGGATGAATCACTTGAGAGATGAGGGAAGAAAAGAAGGGGATACTTGAACTCAGAAGGTGTGTGACTGCAAGGAAGAGGAAACCAAAGAAAATTGGTTTCAAAAATTTCATTTACATACTCAATGGTATCAAGAAAATCCTTGAATCACTTAAGGATACTAAGTAAGGGCATCATGGAGTAACATGCTAACACGCGGGCCAAATATACCTTGGTGGAATTATAAAATAGTTCAAGATTTAATAAAATTTGGAGGATTAATGAAACCATGTCTTAATTAAATTGATTATGGTTTAAAAATCATGATTAACACTAATATGCATCATGGCTACCCCACAAAGTGATATGTATTGTATGATATGGAGATAGGGAACTAAGGATGGAAATTTTAGGATAAGAATATCCATATTATCTGATGTGAATATTCACATAGCACTATGTCATTTCACCCTTGGTAGGTAGCATGTGATGGCTCAAGAAATGTGGACAAAAGATGTGGGATGGAGTCTCCCCCATCACTTATCATGGAATTTTCCATCGAGATGCACTAGATTGTCTTAAGGATTAGTTGTGCCATGAAGATAGAACAATAATATTTTAGTTCTGTAGAATAGAAAAATGGATTTGGTGATTAAAAGTGAACTCATGTCGTGGGAATCAAATCTATTATGATGTAAAATATTAGTTTTTCAAGTAGGGGTATGGATCTATGGTATCCCTTGGAAATGGTTGAGGTGGTAGGTGACATGTAGGATGTGAAAGGTCATGTGGATGCCATGTTTATGGTTACATGGGAGATTTCTCACATGGCACCTACAAGATGTGACACATGGAAGGTGGAATTGTCTATGTTTAATGGCTAAATGATCGTTTTTTGGGTGACACGTGGTATTTTCATAAGATTCCATGTGGTAGAGTGACATAACCTTGACATCATCCTGATGTTAGAAAGGAGAAAAGGAGATAGGTGATGTGGATAGGTTGATGATGTGGCATGGAACATGGAAGGTGGCATGTGGGCCATGTCACCTGATTGTGATACATGGCACTAATGTTGAGTTGCCATGGCCCGAGGGCATGTCATTGTGTACAAATAACCAGTAACAATATTTGTATTTTTTATTATAAGGAGAGTGGTGGTAGATGGAAGTCGTAGAATGAGAATTTTTATTGGGAATTAACATCAATAATTGTTGTCACACTATAGAGATTAAAAAGGGTATTTCTCAATGATGGCATGATGGCATGATGACACAGGACATGATAACATGGTGAATCCATGTTGGATTATGAGCTATGTAAAAACACACCCTTACACTTAGGAATGATTTTACTAAGATAACCCAAAATCCCTAGTACAGATAGGGAAATTGGGTAATTTGTTTTCACTTTCTTCAAATTTTCTAGAACTCAACTTGGGTATTATCATCACACTTGTCTCAGAAATTATTTTCTAGTGATATGAATTTTGTCGCAATAAGACTCTAGCATTGTACTTTATGACATTTTAAAGTCACAATAGATCAAAGGTACCACCTCACTTTTCCTACCACGTGGCAGTCACCTGGTCTCCACATGGTATATCACTATACAAACACATGGAAGAGGCTCTTTAAAATGTAGTGCTACTCAAACAATTGGTATGCCTCGATACCATGTACCTTACATTACCTTCCAACATCACATGTCATCGCATTGTCCACATACACACACACACACACACACACACACAAAAATATTTATTTATATAAATATATAAAATTATGTCGCATTTATGCCTTGACTAGAAACACTCCTATATATTTACCCTCAGCCTCCCATTTATCAATCCTCTACCATCTGATGTCCCATGACAAGAATTCAAATCAATGGCCACAATTAAAGTATGAGTCACCCTTCCCTTACTAATGTCACAAAGGTAAGGCACCACTAGTTTCTTGGTCATTGATTTCCCATGATTCAATAAACAACTATTATTAAAGCAAGACTCCCCATGCCCCTTGTTGATGTTAAAGGGGAGGAGGCCTCTCTATTTTCCTGACTATTGATTTTAAAAATGGATCTTTTTTTTCATTAAGAACTCGTGCTCCCACTTCCCTTGATTGTCATAAGTTCCACGAGGCCCCACACTTGGTTATGACACTTGGCCATATGTATGACAAGGGTCATGTCCCCTCACCCAGAGCCTTGGTGGTTCTTCCCCTTTCCACCATAGCTCTATTATGTTCTCCCACCTAGTTATGTACGTAGTCATATGTCCACATGCTAATCATGATGAATTACTACACACCTATCACACCTTAGGGTTTTACCTTAGCACCCAAACCCCTAGCACCTTTGATAGGTCACATGCCCTGCTATGTAATCGAGGGTTATCCCCAAAATATCAATCACCAAGTCACTGCATAATAGAAGATTTTGATATATATATATATATATAGATATACATACCAATTTTTAGCGATGGCATTACTAAGATTTGACTTCAAGATTATACACACACACATTTATACCTACGCCTTGGGTGTATGACCTTAGTGTTATTCCTGGCACTCTGTATAACTAGTTACACAAGCTTGTAGATATTGCATAGGATAAATTATCAAATTTAGCTTCTCAGCTTCATAAGCACCCTATAGCTTAAAATAATAGTTAGTCACAACCTATATCCAATTTAGGAGAATACATATTATAGAGACGCACTCAGTCCTCATTAAACTATTAAACATAACCTCATGATCTTCTTAATAACTTCAGTAAAATTCATACTTTCCAACAGAACAATTATATGTATATAAATCAAAAGACACATGCGTGTGTATTTATGTTCTCATTCAAACTTTACAATGTCATTGCAATTACACAACCCCTACCTAGTAGTCACTTTCGAAAAATTCTCATAAATTTGCAAAACTAGAACATGTGTACTTTCTAGGACAAGGATTACGTAAAATTTATGCATGGAAGAATTCAATAGTATGTATATATTCATACATGTATATATGTGTTCATATACAACTATATATTATAGGTATCTAGACATTCAATGACCCTGGGCAACTCCTATAGCCACACATAGTTGCTTAGTCAGTATGGATAATATTTTGTTTACCAGACATTATAAGAATACTACCATATTGCACAATAGGTGAACTCAACATTTAGACCATATTTAGAGATATGTTAATGTCTTTTGATTGCACATGAAGTGAAATAGTGCATGAGCACACATTCATAATCATTTACCATGCCCTTATCACCATTTGAGAATAGGCAGACCATCAGTAATCCATCCACATAGGATAAACAATCTTCACACATTCAAATGGCATGTTATTATCTCAACATTTAATAATTGTAACTCAAGTTGTTAAACCTTCCCTCAATACTTATTTACACCAACTAAATACTGTATTTATGATCTAGGTGGATCCCCGATGGCTCAAAAATCAATTTCCTTGAATTATTTTGAAACTCAAATCATATTTAATAGCTCGCAACAAGTAATCCAATGGAAAAAACAATGCCTCAATCTGAGTTCTTATGCAAAAGTTACGCCCAGTCAAAGTTCTTTCCAAACTAAGAAAAATGAAAAAATTTAACAGAGCGCTTGATAAATGTGGAGCAATGCCAATTTAGCAGTCCAGCAAAATCAATAGCTAAATTTGGAGAAGCGAGTTAGATGGAGTTAAATTTCGTGACACTCCTAATTATGGCAACACCCTGCCATTATTGGAGGTATAAAAAAGGCCCAATATATTGGGGCCACATGGACCAATCAAATGGTACCATGTGGCATCCAATGGGCAGTCAAATTTGCCTCTAGGCTGAACAAAATTGGTAGTAGTTAGTTCAACAGTTATGGAGGACTTGGATAGTTTATCGATGGTTTGAACTCCAAGTATATTTGGTGGATTTTGTTACAACGACGGTCAAACAAAATGTTGATGGGCCACCAAACTTGGCAGCTTCACCAATCGCAGCCAAACCATTTTTAATGGACTGTCACATTAATTGTCCTCATTTTGTTTTAAGCTTTGGTTTTAAATGTCGAGATTGGAAGAGATTCCAATGTTATGGCTGGTTCAACATCCAAAAACTGGCGGTTTGGATGAATTCCAATGGAGGACTTAGTTATATAAATGACCAAATAACAAAAATAATGGGAGGTTAATTGTATTATAGGTGGTGATTTTTATAAATTTGGTGGTAACAAACAAATATGTTATTGATGTCAAACGATTTATAAAGCAATGGTTTACATGGTGGTTCATGGAAACTGGCAGTTATCGGTTACGATTCCAACGGAAACAACAAAATTGACATATTTAAACCAATGAAAATACACATAACTACAGTTGACACATGATGGTTCGAATTTGGTTGCAAAACCAAATTAAGTGGACAATGTGGTGGATAGTTTGGCTCTTAAAGTGTTTTTCAAAATATATATTATATGTGTGGTATTTACGATGACGTTTTTTAAAATACTATATTATGTTTAAAAATGGGAGTCACGAGCATTTGAATGTCATGCCCCAATAACCAATGACTTCATTGAACTATGCCAACTATAATTATGCATACTGATGGGATGTTGGTAAGTCTGTCAGTGTGTTTCATATTAAACAACCAGTCAAATCATTCTCCATAGGATGGAAAAAATGTGGAGCACACAGAATAGTGCCATCTAAATTCAGAGTGAGGAAACATGATAGGGGAAGAACCCTGATGTAGGTGGAACATTAGACGAATGCTTCTCGAGATAAATTTTAGGGAATATTTTGTAGCAATATTCCTAGAATATTCTTTTTAAATGCTATGAGGAATATTAAAGATTCCCTTGGGGGTCTAAGGGTGATAGTGGTAGAATATAGCCAAGTATATACTAATTTTAAACATAGGTTTTCAAGGATCACAATGGTGTAGTTTGTTTTTGCATCTGAGCAGTGGATTTCAAGGGTAATGGTAGAAACAATAATTCTTCATTAATTGTTTGGCACAAATTTCAAGAAATCAATGCGCGTTTTAGAAGTAGTTGATGTTTACAATAAAAAGTATCAGGAGGATCAGATGGACCTACTAGTGTTGTGATTATTGTGTTTTGAGCAAATGAATTTCAAGTCCTTCCCAAGAATGGAGATAAAATGATGTATTTTTCCATGTACTCTTTTTCATTTTTGCTGAGAAGAATGAGGTAGCCTCCCCACTATTGAAATAGGGCCCAAAAATATATTCGACATTGGAGGAACTCTATTATCAAACTTTTATGTGCATTTCATTTATCATCTCCTTTATGTTGTTTCTTCTTTAAGTATTTGCGCATATGGTTTTTACATGCTCTTTCGTGCAATTCTGTTAACATCATCTAAAGAAAATATCTTGGATAATGTTGGCATCAGAGGAATATCAGATCATATTTGGTATCAAAGTGGTCTTCTTTCTTATGTGAATTACGAGTGTGAATGATAACTAGAGATTGAACATGAAACATGAAGAAGGAAAATGGAGAATGACAAAGATTTCCATCAATATTTCTTCAAGATAATAGACATGGTAGATAAATTATTTTCATATTATGAGAAGATAATAGCAAAGAAGGAAGAGAAGAAGAAATCTAATGTATAGGATGATGCTTCAATAAATTAATGAGAATCTCCATCTCCATATTTAAGTGAATTTTATTCTTTTTCATCTTCTTCTCATCATTCAAATCATCATCACTAGAGAATTCAAGAAGAAAATGTTGAATTTAGTGGACTAATACAAGAATCAGAAGAGGATAAACAAAGATTGCAATGTAAGATACAAGCCATAGAATAGGCCTTGGAAAAGTTGTAGTGTAATGGAGGCTTAGCGATGCCATCCTCACCTACTCTAGAATTAACAATTGAGGTCAAATATGTCAATGATTCTTCAGTTTCATGTTCTCATTATGATGATGATTTTGGTTCATTTGAAGTACACTCCAAATTCATAGAATAAAGGGAGTTTGAATTAATGTAAGCTAAGGCTACATCTCCACATTCCAGCCATCGTGGTTTTAGGTCATCTCCAAAGGGAGGTGGGCTTAAAAGAATGAGCCAAGTCAAGTTTGTCTTGCCATAGTTGCATCAAATATAACCATTCAAGGAAGAAGGTCAAGAAATTTTGGAGGAATAAAAATCATTGCAACTATTGCAACAAGGGTGGACATCAAAAAGCCCCATGTTGGAATCTCCTTCTAAAGATATGCCCAAATAAGGACTGAGAACATATGAAAGCACCTGTGAAGGATGTGACCAATGAAGTAGCTCAACAATAAAGTCTCTAATGGGAAGAAATCCCATTATCCTGGTTAGGTAAGAGATGGGTAGACTTTTTAAGTAGCTGAGCATGACCACCATTGTAAATCACATGTTACAAAAAACTTGTAAAAGTAATGAAATGTATAACATCACTTATGAATGAAACATGGTGATATTTTGGCCTTTTAGTTGGATAGAAAAGGATATGGTTTATGTTGTAAAACTTGACCATGAGTGTGTTATAAACTCTTGGCAAGTATGGTCTTGTTTGGAATCTTACAAGTTGGATGTGTATTGGTAGCTACAAATTTACATATGGATATAGGTGTCAGTTTCATGATTCCCAGTTCCAAAGTACAAAGGTGAAGGAAAAGGAAGATGGTCTATAAGAGAAATTTATTATGAAGATCAAGTTTGAAGTATTATTTATACTTTTGGAGAACAAAAAGTCCTTTACTAGGGAGGAATGATCCAAGTGGATCCTTGATGGCTCAAACATAAATGTCCTCAGATCATTGTGAAACTAGGATTAGATTGATGAGCACACCATAAGGAATCCAATAACCCAAATGATGGCTCAATCCAAGTTCGTATGTGAAAGTTACACCCAACCAAAATTCTGGTCAAACTAGGAAAAAGTAATAGCTTTAATAGAATTCCAAATAAATTTGGAGCAACGACAATTTAACATTTCAGCCAAATCAGTAGATAAAGTTCACAAACCTTAGATAAATTTGGTGAAAGGGAGTTAGCCAGAGTTAAAGTTAGTGACACCACCAAATATGATATCACCTTGCCAAAGTTGGAGGTATAAAAGCGGCCCAATCAAATGGCGCAACATGACACCCAATGGGCAGCCAAATTGGCCCTCGAGCCGACCAAACTTGGCAGTAATTAGTTGAAATTTTATGGCATACTTGGATAGTTTGTCAGTGTTTTGAGATCCAAACATATTCATTGGATTTTGTTACAATGGAAGTCAAGCAAAACATTGGCAGGACGCCAACACATGGTGAAACTGCCAACCTTGACCCAATCATATTCAAAGGTAAAACAAGCAATTAGGGGTTATCTACAAAGAAAAACAAGCATTCCACATAGCCATCATGCTAATATAAAAAAACTACATGAAGAAAGGTGCACATGGGGATCCTTCGTTTTGGAAGATCCAACCAGGGTCCAAACCCTCTTGGAGTTCCTTTTGATCCTTCAACCTGC
The DNA here is from genome assembly GCA_000404065.3 of Pinus taeda. Taxonomy (NCBI): domain Eukaryota; kingdom Viridiplantae; phylum Streptophyta; class Pinopsida; order Pinales; family Pinaceae; genus Pinus; species Pinus taeda. Next base: position 38,642 of record APFE030108981.1, on the reverse strand, counting down.
AAAACAATCATTTCCAAAAAGCACAACAGTATATTGACCAAGCATCATAAAGAAATCATCTTCATTGCATATTGAAAGGTAGTTAGTTATACAATTAAAACAACCATTCATATGTGAATCATAACATTGATATCATAAACATGAAGAAGATTTATATCAAGAACAAGACAAGTGTTTCTTTCGTTATAGATAACTAAAGTACAGAAAGGAATGATTTCACCTGAGTCTTCCTTTTGCAGGCTCCAACTGGAACCATCCCCTGGATTTGTCCAGACTCGAGCCTTCAACAAACTCCTTCCATGACTTACTTCAATATATCTCAACTAATGGAAAGAGAGAAGTTTTTGTATCTCAAGCCAAGTATGCCAATGAGATCCTCAAGCAATTCCATATGGAGAAGTGCAAACCCATGCAGACTCCTCTAGCTAGAAACTGGAGGAAGAGTATGCTACTTCAAGTGAGGTAATAGTTGCTACTGTTTATTAGCAGTTGGTGGGTTCACTTATGTATCTGGTGAATGCACGACCAAACTTATGCTTTGCGGTGAAATAGCTGAGTCAAGCTATGGTTCAGCCTACCAAGCTCATTTGGAAGGTAGAAAAGCATGTGCTGAGAAACCTCAGAGGCACATCTCAGTTTGGATTGTAGTATAGACAGACAGAGGGAGTGAAGCTTCAGTGCTTCACAAATGCGGATTGGGCAGGGAGTCCATCAGATAGGAAGAGCACTTCTGGAGGAATCTTCAACCTTGGTTTAACTACAGTTTCATCGTACAATAGGAAATAGAGATCAGTTTCACTTAGCTCAGCAAAGGCTGAATACATGGCTACTAGTCAGGCTGCATGTGAGGCCATTTGGATGCGGGAGATTCTAGTGGGATTTTTTGGTTAGAGGTTAGATCCTACAGTGAACTACTGCAACAATCAGAGTTGCATCAAACTCTTTGAGGATCTAGTTTTTCATGATAGGTCCAAGCACATTGATATCCGATATCACCATATTCAAGACTGTGTGGTCAAGAGGATCATGTTGTTGTTGTATGTTTCAACCAAGGAATAGTATTTAGATATTTAGACAAAGGCATTGTCAAAATGCAAGTTCGAGTTCCATAGAGACAGGATTGGGGTTACTGATAATCCCCTTCTTGTTGAGAGGCAGTATTGAAGATAGCAACAAGAAATGCTAAAAATAGCACTGCTATAATTAGCAGTTCAGCCAGTGTTGAACTTAGCAACAATGGATGAAAATTGAAAGTGCTAAAAATAGCTTTTCTATAAATAGAATTTCGGGATCCCTTCTTATTTTAGTCAGTCCCTAAGCTATAATAGGAAGTAAAATTCGAATTTGAACTTAACAACTATTTGAAAATAAATAAATTAATTCACCATGAGTTAATTAGTTGTGAAAAATCAAACATGAAGTCTATGTGAGGACATGCAACAGTTTCTCCATTAATTGAGGAATTTATCCATCAGTTAAAGAGATAAGGATGAGTTATAATTTGAGTAGTAATTAGTTGTCTCAGTTAACTGAGTCAACTCTAGTTAGATTGATTTAAACAATTTGTTTAAATTAATGTAAGTTGAGTTAGTTAATGCATGCTTGCATATAACTGTTGCTCTTCAGATAACTGAATATTCTCTCATACATAACTCGTGCATGTCAATTCAGAAAGAGACCCAGTTGAGATTAGATGGAGGGACAATGTACTATCAGTTGCTAGGATATTCCTTGGTGAATATTCCTTGCATGCAGAAGAATTTATTTCCAAGAGAATTGCGTTGTTACTTCTTCTTGTTCACTGAATGTGATGAGGCCAATTCACACATGTGGCTTCACTGGACCCGAAGAAAAATTGTGCAAAGAAATATGGGCTTAGAGGACTTGAGGAGGATATATACTTGTCTATTCAGTCTATGAGCTTCATTGTTAGATTGTAGAGAGAGCAGGATAGCTTTTGAGCTGATTCTTTTTGTAACTTGGACAATATTTCCACTTGTATGATAGTACAGAGTTGGGGTTTTATGCTTAGGCTTTCCCCTGGTTATATCTTCTGTGTTATGTGTGATTGATTTCTTCTTATCAGTTATATGTGTTCAATTTCTCTTGCTCAATTCGATTAAGCTTTTGCATAATTGTTTGTAGAAGTAGATCAAGTATTTTTCTTTAGTATATTGCATTATTAGGTGATATATAGTTGGGAATTTCTACATCTCCCCCTTAGTACATACTGAGATTCACTATACTATCCATGCTCCCCCTTAGCACATGTAGATTCTTTTGCAACAATGACATTAATAACTGAGACAAGAAATGAATTCAGCAACCATGATGCCAACAATGCATAATTTTTTGAAGGCTAATGCTCCCCTTTAACCTGTGCTACCTGTGCATTGTCAACAATTCATTCGTCAAGGCATCTTCATCAATCAAATAAACATCAATGAGAAAATCATAAGAGGAGATTGTAACCATCAATATCAAACTGAAAAACCATGTGAGAAACTCATTTTGAGTCTCATCCGCTATTTTTCTATTAGAAAAACACATATGCGACTCTCTCTTCATGCACTCTAGTAGCAAGCTTCTGAATTCATTTGTCCACTGGCACATTTTTAGGAATATCCAGCTCAGGGACAGACCTGCATGCCTTTGCCACTACCTTGGTAGTGTGCTCATTCTTTATGGTGATACCTTAAAGAGCTCAATGGCAGTCATCCTCTTGGCAAACATTTGGCCATTGTTCACATTCTACTCACTGATGATGTTCAATTCTCATTGTTCTCGAGCCCGAATTTCTATGATCACACCATCATGTAGGGCGTGAATTGCTTCTCTTGGAAGCATGACCAAGTCTAGCTTAACCTTCTAGAGGACATGGACAATGCCTCAATTATCTTCTACTTCCACGCTCAGTTCTCCATCTACCAGTGCAATAAACCAGTGGTCCAAGGGGTGAACCTTTTTTGCTGCTTCAACTATCTTAGGTGCCAAGCTGGTTGATGCCATGCTACTGTGACCCACACTAGTCTGCACTTGTGACGCTTCGATCTGTAGCTCGTGCAGACCCATATGAATGGCACCTAAGGCCTTCTTTTGTCGCTGCTTGAAATGTTGTAGTAGTTTCACAGTGCCATCCCTCACCGTATCACCAATGTCATTCATATCACCTTCAGTCAAGGTGATCAGGTCGAAGGAAGTATTGCTGGCCATGGACTTCTTTTGCAGCCCTACTTTCTCTGGTTCCCTACTGTGTTGAATCTAGAATGAAGTAGTCTTTGGGTCAGCTCCTCCTTTCCCTGTTTGCTGGTCCTCCACCTCTTCTATTTCTAGGGAAGGCGAATTATAAATCCTGTCAAAGTCGCACTCCTTTTCTTCCTATGTCTATTTTTTGGCAACACACTCTACCCTAGCTTTGTCCTCAGCCTCCTTCTTCCTCTTTTTCTCTAGTTGTTCCATCTTCCTCTTGGCCTCTTCTTTCTTTTGTTGTGCTGCGGACTTGGTAGACCCAGATGTCAAGTCCGAACTAGTGAAACACCTGCCAGCTAGTGTTCAAGGACCGCTGTGATTGCATTTTCTGTGGCTAGGTATGGAAGGTCATACTACTTTTGTTTAGGATCCTTCCATGCACGTGTGGAGACCTGGTGGAATTCCTCTTTGAACTCCACATATTTTTCCAGTTGATCATAAATGGTCAGTGACATATGGTTTTTGGTTGATGGCCATGTGGATATTCATCTCCATCAAGATCTAAAAGTCCTTATTATCCTTGACCCTTTGGGGGTACTTTGTAGCCCAGAGTAAAGTGAACTTCTCCACTTCTAGTAGATCCTGCGTGACTAGAGGAAACTGACTTTCCTATGGTAACTCCGTCGTGACTTGCACTATGGATAGTAGCAACCATGTGTAGTGAAATGTCTTGCTTTAATCCTATGCATCTCTGCAATTAGCAAGAAACTCATAGTAGAGGTAGCACACCTAGTAGAAATGTACTCCCCGTGTGCATTGGGCCGCTAAAGGCACTACTAGTGCCGACACTTCATCTGTGTGACACTTCCACATAATCTTTCTTGCCAAGATCTGAGTGGCTACCTTGACCACGAGGTTGGTTATGCTAGTGATGGAGTAGCCACGCGAATTCTCTACGAGTTAAAATCTATGCTTCATTACTTCGGTGAGGTTTCACTCACTTGCCTTTCCTCCAAATGCTATGGTTGTATTTTCTCTTGCATGCGGTAGTCGAGTGATGCTATTGATTAGCATGTCAGTGATCGATATCGGCTCCTCTAGCCACAGGCACCCATCATGCACCAAGCACAGTAGCTTCTTGATCACTATCATGGTTATGGGTGTGCAATTGTAATGTGATACCCACAACATGTTTAATAGACCATCCTTATCCACCACTATTACCCACTTTCTTGGCTCCAGCGTGGTCACACCAAAATCTTTGTAGAAGACGTGGTGCATGAGTTAATCTATGGTTAAATCCCAATCCTCCAATTTTAATAGGGAGACGCGCTCTAGGTGCGGTAATTTAAAGGCAATTTTGTCTGGAAACAAGGGTGTATGTAGCACGGCCTTGTTTTCATCAATGTCCTTTGGAACCTTTGTCTTGCCTCTGCATGGAAGAACGTACTTAAGCATCTTAGAGATAGGGTCAGACCCCTCAATTTCAACATCCTCTATCCCCATGTCAATGTCTTCTTCATCCATAGGGATCTCCTCAACATCCTCTTTAGGTTCAAGGTCAATTAGTTTTCCCTTGTCCTGTACGATGGGATTTTCCTTCTATCGGCGCCTTCTCGGTGATGCGTGCACTGGCTGTGGCGCTCTCTGCTTATCTTTCTTTGATTTTAGACCCTCTTTGGTTGGTGTAGACCTTGGTACCCTTCAGTATGTACCCATCATATATACATCAAGGAGGATTGCAAGCCAGTCAGGCAGCCTCAAAGGAGGATGAATCTAGCACTTAAAGATATTGTTAAGGAAGAACTGTAAAAATTGATATTGTTAAGGAAGAACTATAGAAATTGATATTGTTAAGGAAGAATTGCAGAAATTTCTTGATGCAGGATTCATCTATCCCATCTTTGACAGTGAATGGGTCTCTCCTTTGGTGCTAGTGCCAAAGAAAAATGGTAAGTGGAGAATCTGTGTCTACTATCGAGAATTGAACAAAGCATTTTCCTTTACCTTTCATAGATCAAGTGTTAGATGGTCTGGAAGGGAAATTATTTTTCTCTTTCCTAGATGGTTTTAGTGGGTACAATTAGATTCAAATCAGCCTGGAAGACCAAGATAAGACCACTTTCACTTGCCCTTGGGGTACCTTTGCATACCGGGTCCTTCCTTTTGGTTTGTGTAACACTCTAGCCACTTTCCAACGAGTGGTATTGAGTATATTTTTTGAATTAGTTCATGATGCAGTAGAGATATACATGGTTGACTTTACTCCTTATGGCTCTGACTTTTAGGAAGCTTTATATAACTTAGGAAAAATTCTAAACAAGTGTATTTAGATGAACCTATCCCTTAGTTCGGAAAAATGTGATTTTTTGATGATTGAAGGGACAATGTTAGGGCATGCAATATCTCAGCAGGGATTGTAGGTGGACCCCTACAAAATTGCCATCATCCAAAGGGTCCGACCTTTTCAAAAGGTGAGAGATGTCATAACATTCCTAGGCTTAGCTGGGTATTACAGGAGATTCATTAAAGATTCTAGCAAGCTAGCCTCTCCTCTATTTTGCCTCTTAGGCAAATATGTTGAGTTCATATGGTCGGAAAACTGTCAAGAAGCCCTAGATAACTTGAAGAGAAAGCTTGTGACTGCCCCAATTCTGAGAGGCCCAAACTGGGCCCTACCTTTCCACATTCACACAGATGCCTCAAACAAAGCAATAATAGCAGCCTTAGGGCAAATTAATGAATAGTTACCTTATGCCATATACTTTATAGGTGAAAACTTTTCAAAGGCAGAGTTAATCTATACAGTGGCTGAAGGAACTCCTAGATGTCTTGCATGTCTTAAACATATTCAGACATTATATCATAGGCTATCAAACCTTTGTGCACATTGATCATGCTACAATTAGATATTTAATGAACAAACCAGATGTAAATGCTCACATTATTAGATGGTTTCTTTTACTACTGCAGTTTTATTTGGCCATTATTGACAAGCCTGGTAAAGAAAATGTTGTCGCTGACTTTTGGTCGAGAGTAAATTTGCTTGCAAGTGAAGAAGGAATGGTGGATGACCAAAGGTCAGATGAACATCTATTTGCTATCTCAGTACTCTCTCCATGGCTTGTTGATATAGCAAACTACTTGGTTTCAACACAGTTCCCACCACACCTGTCCTCAAAATAGAAGAGCAAGATAGTAAGGAAAAACACCCCTTTCACCTGGATTGGGGGCAATCTCTTCAAACTTGGCCCAGATCAAAGCTTAAGAAGATTTTTCAGGGAGGATGAAGTCTTTGACATCCTCCTAACCTGTCATGATGGGCCTTGTGGAGGTCATTTTGCAGCAAAGAGAACTGCCTTCAAGATATTGCAAGCACATTACTACCGACCCACTCTTCATCAGGATGTGAGGAGATATATCAGCTAGTGTGATTAGTGTTAGAGGATGGGGAAACCTACTCCAAAGGATGAGCTGCCCATGCAACCTCAAGTGACTTTTGAGCCATTTGAGAAGTGTGGCATGGACTTTGTGGGTCCTATCAGCCCTCCTTCCAAGAAAAAACAATACATCCTTGTGTGCACTGATTACCTAACAAGGTGGGTATAGACAAAAGCAATCAAAGCAGTGACAGAGGAAAAAGTAGCTCAGTTTTTGAGAGAAAACATATTCTACAAGTTCGGGTATTTAAGAGAGTTGGTCACAAATCAAGGCAGTTAGTTCACTCCCAATTTGATTGAAGACCTACTCACACATCATAGAATCAAGCCCAAGACTTCCACTCGTTACCATCCACAAGCCAATGGACTGGTGGAGGTCACTAACAGAGCATTGGAAAGGATCTTGACCAAGGTAGTGAGCAGAAATAGAAAATACTAGGTGGATAGATTAGTTGAGGTCACTTGGGCCTACAACAGAACATGGAAGACCACCATAGGGTTCACACCCTATGAACTATTCTATGCAAAGAAGGCTTTGTTGTCAATAGAATTTCAATTCAATACCCTAAGGATGGTAGCTTAGCTAGAACTAGACCTCAGCCATGTAGAGAAAGAAAGATTACTTTAGCTCAATGGATTGGATGAACACAGATTGCATGCCCTTCTCCATATAGAGGTAGTTCAGCTTCAGAGAAAGATATGGCATGACAAAAATATCAAGGAATAAGCAATTCCAAGAGGGAGATTGGGCACTACTCTATGATTCAAGATACAAAGACTTTAAAGGCAAGCTGAGGGCAAGATGGCTGGGACCCTACACTATGGAGAAATGCAATGACAATGGTTCAGTTTTGATCAGAACCATTGATGATGAAGCCATCCCCATGCTTCTCAATGGACATCAGTTGAAAGTCTACAAGAAACCCCTCTCCAAGTGAGAGTTCATTGAATATTGAATAAGACAGTGATGGTAGTGGAGCATGTCTTAACCTCCACCTCACCCGCTCACTAAAGAAAAAGAAAAAGAGAAATAAAAAATAAGGACTCAAGTGAAAATCTCCATGACGTGCTTGAGTCCCATCATTGGGTTGAAAACCTCTTTTGGGGTGGCCCAGTGATGTCAAAAAAAAGGAGAAAAAGAATAATACCCCTGAGTGAAAACCTCCCTTGGAGGTGCCCAGGGTAAGCAACTAGGGTGAAAACCTCCCTGAGGCACCCTAGTTGTTTTAGAAAAAAAGAGGGAAAAAGAAAAATGAATTTTCGTTTGCATTGCAGGTTTGTAGGAGGACTACAGGAAGCAGAAGAAGGTTTCAAGGGAATGTTGACATCCACACTAGCACCTATCCTACCTTCTCTGTTGGGTTGTGTTATATTCTTTCCACGACTAACCTACGTAGTGAACTGGGGGGTTAGAGGGGGGGCGGAGCCCCCCCTTCGTTGCGCCGATTGCGCAGCGGGGGGGTCACAGGGGGGGCGACAGCCCCCCTTGTCCGGGGGGTTTCAGGGGAGCGGGTAGCCCCCCTCTACGGGGTTTGAGGCAGCGCCCCGAGAAAATATTTTTTGGACCCTATATTAGGTTGGGCGAACCTACCTATGATTTTTCGGTCCATGTTTTTGGACGCGATGGTTTTTCGGTCCATGGTATTGGATGCTTCGACATGTATAAATATGTATTGTAACATTGAAAGGAATATAATGAAAAATCAAGCTAGTAGTCTCGGTTTTTGAGATCCAGTGGGAAATCTCTGTGTATATGTGTTTTATGTGTTACGCTCTCGTATTTTTATTTTTCCTGTGATTTAGAATTCGTATGCAGGTAATTTCTGTACGGGGTTAAAACCTCCATTTGGTATCAGAGCTGTTTTGGCTTCAAGGGGACGCCTTTGTTGTTGAGAGGTTTCGCTCGGGCCTGTGGTAGACCCTGTTCAGTGGGAGATCTGCGAGATCGATTCTGGTGGTGAAAGAAGATGGCGAGCAGCGGAAAGATAGAGATTGAGAAGTTCAATGGTCAGAGTTTTGAGTTGTGGAAACTCAAGATGGAGGATCTGTTGGTGGATAAAGATCAGTGGATCGCGGTAGATCCGGGTACTAAACCAACCGGAGTGACCGATGAAGAATGGAAGAAGTTGGATCGGAAGGCAAAGAGCACAATACGATTGTGTGTCTCAGATTCAGTATTGTTGAATGTATCAGGCGAAGCTACGGCGAAGGCTTTATGGGACAAGTTAGGGACTTTGTACCAATCTAAGTCTCTGGTGAATAAACTGTGCCTGCGGAAAAAGCTGTATAACCTGAGGATGAAAGATGGAGACTCGGTGACAGAGCATCTGAATGCATTTAATACTGTGGTAAGTCAGTTATTATCTGTTGATATTAAAATTTCAGATGACGATAAGTGCATCAGTTTGTTGTGTTCTCTACCAGACTCGTGGGATAGTCTGGTTATTGCAATAGGTAGCAATGCAACTGCTTTGCAGTTTGATGAAATAGTCTCAGCCTTGCTGACGGAGGGGATGAGACGGAAAAATATGGACAACCAGAATGGTGATGCGTTGTCTGTACGAGGACGGTCCCAGAACAGAAACAAAAATAAGTCATCGAGTGGGAGATCTAAATCTAGAGGGAGATCTAAATCTCCAGGAAAACCTACAAAGGTGGTGTGCTGGAAATGCAGAAAGGAAGGTCACTTCAGAAGGGAGTGTAAATCTAAAGCTCCTGATAAAGGAAAGGGATCTGATGATGCTCCTTCTGCAGAGGCGAAAACCACCTCAGATGAAGGTTGGGATGTGTACTTAGCTTCTTCAAGTACACATGTAGATCATGAGGCATGGTTAATTGACTCAGGTGCATCCTTTCACTTCACTCCCCATAGAGAGTGGTTCTGCGAGTATGAGAAATACGATGGTGGTGATGTCTTCTTAGAAGATGATAGGAAGGCTAGAATCATTGGTCGTGGAAAAGTAAAGTTGGAGTTACAAGGTGGAAGGGTTAGAACCCTTCCAGGTGTTCTACATATTCTTGCATTGGCCAGAAATCTGATTTCTGTAAGCAATTTGGATGATGCAGGTGTAAAGACAGTGTTCGAGAAGGATACCTGCAAGATGGTTCGAGGAGCGCTGGTATTGATGCGGGGAGTTCGGATTGGAACTCTGTACAAGCTGCAAGTTAGCACTGTTGTTGACGAGTGCAATAGTTCTATGGTTCATGAAAATGGAGCAGAAAATCTAGTGGTCTCTGGAGAGAAGACCATGATGTCATATCAAAGGCTTGGACATATCAGAGAGAAGGGCCTTCAAATACTTCATGGTAAAGGTATGGTAGAAGGTATGCGTAATAGCTCTTTGGATTTTGATTTCTGTGAAAATTGTGTATATGGGAAGTAGAATCGGGTGAGTTTCCCCTCTGGTGGTAAGAGGACGAAACAGATATTAGAGCTTGTGCATGGTGATGTGTTTGGACCTGTGAAGGTTACATCATTGGGTAAGTCTGTGTACTATGTATCATTTATAGATGATTTCTCAAGGAATACATGGATATATTTCCTTAAGAAGAAATTTGAAGTCTTTGGTAGTTTTAAAGAATTTAAGGCTCTCGTGGAAAATCAGACAGAGAAGAAGATAAAGGTATTGAGGACAGATAATGGTGGAGAATTTTGCAGCAAGGAATTTGAAGAATTCTGTAATAAGTGTGGTATAACACGGCAAAAGACTACTCCATACATACCTCAGAAAAATGGAGTCATAGAAAGAATGAACAAGACGTTGATGGAAAGGGCAAGAAGCATGCTTAGTGGTGCCGGGTTAGGAGAAGAATTCTGGGCAGAGGCGGTGGATACTACATGTTACCTGGTTAATAGGTCACCTTCATTAGCGTTGGAAGATAAGACTCCACAAGAAGTATGGATTGGTAAGAAACCCTCTCTTTCACATCTGAGGGTATTTGGATGTGATGCATATGTACATGTTCTAAAGGAGAAATGAACCAA